>VUQG01046171.1:83818-94629 GCA_015106755.1 Etia nguti
TCAGTTAAGTAAAAAAAAAAAAAAAAGCAAAAAAAAAAGCAGTTGTTTAGTATCAACCAATCGAACAGCAAGATATTAAACCAGATCAATCCACATTTGTAGTTCAGGGGCCAGCATCTATTTATAATAAATGTATAACACCACAGTGTACGCACAGACAGATGCACTTCCTCACAGCAAATGAATAATTTTTAATCTAAGAGTTAAGGGCATTTTAAATCATAAAAGTATCTGTGAATATGAACTCACTGATTTGGAATTTGTTTGTACCTTTCCATTTTTTCCTGTGCTTGTCTAATGGCTAAAAAGCGATGCGTGCAAAATATTCACTTTTAAATGAATTCCCTCCAGTTGTTGAGCACTGGCTGCACTGGGTAGCACACTGAAAGACTAGAAACACCAGTTGACTCTGAAAATATTTCCATTATCAGATACCATCGAGAGCAGTAATATCTGTGCTTCTCAAACTAGTCTGGCCTGATTTAGAACAAAGTGACACCTGTTCCTTTTCAAAAGGTATAAAAATTTTTTAACTAACCGCAACGGACCTGATAGTTTTGGATACAGAGCCTGTTAAATACCAGGTTTATAACAATGATTGACTTACCTACGGTGTACCTCAAGCATACCATTTACACCTCTGCGGTAAGTAAAGTCCCTAGGTGCAGTATGTGGATTTTGTGCAGCGAGACTCAGAACACTTTTGTGCTCGGCTAGTGAGGGTTTTCTTAAGTAGGTCATATTGTGTTTTAATGTATAATGTAGTACTACCCAGTATGTTAAAGTCAGAAGACTTCCACTTTCTTCTACTATTAACTCTGCAGTGCTTTCATGTTCATTTCCCCACACATAGACTTTTCATGGATGCTACCCAGTTTTGTTTTTTAAATCTGTCAAAGAGAACAACGACAATACCCTTTCTTTTATTTTGAAAGCTAGTTCCAGTCCTTCCCACAGTCCTCAGTATCCCCAGACAGGATCTTGTCATGCAGTCAGAGGTACTTCACCATCTTGGACTGCAGTTGGCAATGGTGGAGAACTGCTTTATGTGCTGCTATGCCGAGCTCACCGAGCCTGAAGAGCAGAACAAACGCTACCGTTGCCAGCTACAGTCCATAACAGTAGAATTGGACCTTGTCCACAGGATAAGAGACTCATTGTATAAGCAGCTGATTTTATTGGTATTTAT
The DNA here is from genome assembly GCA_015106755.1 of Etia nguti. Classification (NCBI taxonomy): domain Eukaryota; kingdom Metazoa; phylum Chordata; class Actinopteri; order Cichliformes; family Cichlidae; genus Etia; species Etia nguti. The sequence goes on from VUQG01046171.1 coordinate 85,008, forward strand.
ATATATTAAAAAAAATACATATAGTGCCTGTCAAATAAATTTTTTGAGGAGGAGCTTGCATTATTTTTGTGCACATACAGCATGTGTAAGCAAGTCAGAAATTAAGTACAGTTTATTTATATACCACTTCTCAAGAACAAAGTTCACAAAGTGCTTTACAATACAGAATAAGATATAAAATACTATGAGCATATAAAATAAATGAATAGGATGTTTTGGCAAATACGTCGTTCTTTACACCTTCCTGTTTCAGTGAAGTGTATTGTTGTCAAGAACTGAAAGTACCCCAGATTTGAAAAGTCTTTCCAAGTCCACACATGTGGTATCATGGATGCACCATTAATTTTCATTCATTTCAGTTTACACATGAAATACTAAAATGTCATTTTACCATCACCTCTAGAGGGCAAAATCTGTGTTGACTAGAAGGAATGAAGACTTGGCTTCAGACAGTGAACCACAGCAGCAGAGCTGAACAGCTGAAAGCATGGAAACACTTTCAAACAGCCCATCATGCACTGAACTGAATCCTAAGTTAAACTGGTTAAAACAAGCTAAAGCCAGGAACAACATACAACTATTTTGCTTGCAAAGCCAAGTGGAACAAAAGCTTACAAAACAGAAATTCCTTGTTTGGAGGTTTTCTGCTCAACTTTTAGATGTTTCTGTATTGATTTCTGTATATTCACTCTTGTAGAAATGTGACCAAAGTCTAGGTGTGATACATACAGCAGCTCACTGCAGTGACTGTAACCTTATGCAAGGACTACAAACATTTCTCAAGCAAATCAGTAATAATACTTCCATAATCTCACCCTAAAGGTAGCCATAGATGTCTCTGAAATGTGACACCCCGCTTCAAGTGAAACAACTGGTACCAGCACTAATTGAAATTTTGCATGCAAAGTGACAATGCCTGGGCCCTCGGCAGCATGGATTAAGGCTTGAATAGAGACAGATTCTTTGTGAAAGCCTACTGTGGCGGTTGGCGTGCAGGCCAGCTCCCTGCATCTGCTCACTGGGTGGACTGAGAAAACACTGGATTGTATACGGTCGCTCATTTTACCTTTATCTAATCCCATTTCAGAACCCGCCTCCGTCAGTCTTTTGTTACTCTTCCACAAGACATAATGCTTCCATGTTACACTCACACATCGATTCCTTACAAAACAATTCCGGTCAGAAACAGCCACTGAATTTACATATGAAAGCGTTTTTTAACCAAACTTGGCAGGATTTTCTAAACATTAAGAGTCATACTCGGTCTCGAAGAGTCAGGTCATCCTATTTTGTGCAAGAAAAATGGTAGTGATAGAAAATCCAAATGTAATATACAGAAAAGTACATTCTTGCTTACTTATTTAAAAAGGGAAACCATTTCAAACATCAACTTTGCCACTATTTGCCAACATTCAACTGAGTCTTCCAGTGTTCAATAGAGCACCGAAGGAATCCAGTGTATATTGAAATGCAATCAAATCTGTAAGACATTCTTTGAAGACTCCATGCTGTGATGTCATTCTGCCCCACGTCAGCATCCTCTACTGTGGTTTCTGTCCCTTTATGTATTGTTCAAAGAAAAACAGGAGGGGAAAAAAGTTATATCAAAGTGATCTATTCTCCCACTAACTTCACCAACAACACGCATACATGTCTAGATATGGTTGTTATTGCATCACAGCAACGCCAATCCTCCCAGAAAACGTTTGCCATATTTGCATTGCACAAACTGTAATACCACAACAGAAAGGGACAAACAGAAAAGCCAAATTATCTCTCTAGTAAACTTAATCTCCTACAAACAAAACAGGCGACTCGAATTTTATGGCTCAGTATGAGAATTTTCACTCAGCAGAATTAGATGAGCACCATCGTTGTTAGTGTGGCTGTCAACTGAACACTGATGACAATGAATGGGCAAACTAATGAAGAGATAAATCCACACTGTGTTTTCATAGACATGTTTGGCATAGCTAGGCTAATTTCCTAGGCAGTAGTATGTCCATTAATTTTCGAAAAGAGCCCGTCTGTTCCTGTTAACTAAACCAATAAGACATGGCATCGGCTTACATTAACACAAATAAACAATTTAGAGTTGTTTCACATTCCACGCGGTGAATTAAATGCCTTTGAAAACTGGCTGATTGCGGCTGATGAATGAATGCCATTTGTAGTTGTCTAACATGGTGATACTAACTGAAGCGGGGGGGAGTACATAGTCTAGCGAACAGAGATGAGACGCTGAGGGAAAAAAAAGACAGTACGATAGCTTTAACATCATTTGCAGTATACTTTTCGCAAAATAAACACTTGGTACACAATTTGGTTGTCTGGAGTTCGGCCCCAGTTTTAATCCTTTAATCCTTGCCAACGTGACCCTTGCCCGATTCTTTGATTACTTGTACAACAAATAGTATTTTCATGTTTACTCGTTCAAAATAAGCTGTAGAACATGCTATAATTTTACTCATCCATTCATTTTTTAAAAAAAATTTTAAACTAAAAAAAAAAAAACAACGTGATTTAGTGATCAACACATACTGAAATTACACGGGACAGTGTAACATAGCAGACATTAAACAATCAACATGGACTATTGAGAAATAAATGCATTTGACGTATTTGTCCCCGTTTATTAACAATGGAAAAAAAATTTGTGTTCCAGCACTATACGTGTCAAAATGGTCCACTGGAGGGATTTCTTCTGTTGCATGCTGGGATGGGTTTTTTTTTTTTTTTTTGGATTAGAGCCGCAGTGACCTCTTTTTCAACTCTTTATTTTACCTACGTAAACCATTCTTGCAACTTCATTGGACAGTCAGCTAGGGTGATTCAAGGGATAAAATGGAGGGTGGCGGTGGAGGGGGGGGCTGCTTTCGGCTTGTGATGCGACTAGCTGGTTTCCACATCAAAACTGAAGTACCAGTCCCAAAAGGTACTTGCAACATGCATGTTGTATTTACCATAAGTACTATCAAGAAATATTAACAGCATCATTCTTGGGGAAATCGCATAATTGCACAGCAATGGCTGTTTGAGGGATGTGCAAACTGCTGTTTGAGGCAATACACACTGTCTACTTTCACATATTTTTCACATTAAATTTTACAAGTAGAGAAACAGTATCCATGGACATGTTTGTTTTTTAGAGAGAATGAGAAGACAAGAGGAAGTGGAACACTCTGTAGTGTGAATTTGATGTTATTTTTGGCATTTGTCATATCCTGTGTTACCCCTTACTCATCGACAGAATAGAGTAGATAAACATCAAACAATAAATAAGCATTATGAAAGCAATAGAGCACTCGTGATAAGTAACTGAACAAAATCAAACCTAAAAATTATGTACATAAATACAGGATTTATTTTTACAGTAAATTGTTTTATTGAATATAGTCTACATAAAATAACTATCCGATATACAAATTTAAATATATTATTAAAAAATGATTTTGGGACATGAAGTTTTAATCTGCACAGTTTAAATGTGAACATATCGAAGTGGTTTTTATATTGTTCATAAGAGAAAAATATATATATACACACAAGTAAAAACAAAAATATAATATATGTATTGTATGAAATGTGGGTTGCGCCTCATTTCCAGTATTTTTTGTAATGCTGAGAGTGCACTGCATCTCTAACTTTCCTAAGTAACAAGGTTGATGAAAACTTAAATTAAAAAATTAAAATTAAAATTAAATTAAAGCTAATAAATGTTAAAGCTGCCAATAGGAAATGTAATGTAAGCTGTTGAGATCTCTCTTTTTTAGGTCTTGGATACGTTAACTACATTGAAACCATAAACTGGAACAGTCAGTAGTAGTCTGCATAAATACGCATGACATCTGTCAAAGTCTGTGCCAGTCCTTCAGTGAACCTGGCACGTCCTCTAAAACTTTCTGCACAAATCTGGCATGCTGTTACACATGTACAAGTGATGTGAATATTTTTCCCTGTTTTTCTTCTTGTTGTTGTTGTTTCATCCTGCTCTAACATTCAGCTGACTTTTCAAATAGTTTCTTTTCGCCACCTGTAATTATGAGGTTTAGTTAAACTGACCAGAGGAGGAAGATGCATTTGTTCTCTGAGAGCATCCCCAAAATAGACTGAATAAATAACTGGGCTGACACTTTCCATTCTTCAGTGCTGAGTCTCCTGACCTGTCAGAAAGCAACCTGAATCCATCAACTCAAAAACAACTGAAAATTACAATTTAAATCAAGACTGGAATTCTTAAATTAAAAGGGAACATGGTTTCCTGATGTTTAGATCTGCTTATTTTTATTTAAGTTTAAATAATCTAACATTAATAGAGTCTTTCTCTATTGCAGCACTCGTATATTATGCTGCATAATATGTGGGGAAATCTTACTTTGGAGCATCACACACATACAACACATATTATGGGGATTATTTTCACCATTCAACCTGTTTCGTTGTGCGCTGAGCCACGATGACTCCTACCCTTTCCTTCTTAGCCAGGCTTTGCGTACAAATGCCTGCATAGTGACCAGGCAGAGCCCTTTTGTGAGTCAGACAATGTTCAATGCTTATGTTTGTATTTGTTTTCCGGCAGCCTAAAAAAAAACAAAAAACAATCAATTTAAGCAGAAGTCCTTGTTTGTCGTTTGTTTTGTCTGTCACGCTTTTGTCACCAACTGTTGGACAACTAATAGTGACACACCTCCACGGACAAAAAGGATGCGCCTTACCTGAATGGGATGTCATGTTTCATATTCTGCTGGAGCTACCTGTGCAACAAAAAAGGCTGTATTTTTCCTCCCTTTATTAAGGCTATTAGCGCTTGATAACATCCGCAGCGCACCTGCGAGATGCGGGAACATATGTTTTTATGCCCCACGGCCATCCCTCTGCATGAGCCGACTCTGTCTTTGCTAGAATTAAGTACTGGAAATGCTATACTACACAAATGTACACATATGAAGGCAGGAGGATGGAAATTTAGTCCGAAAAAGAAATCGTGAAATCACGCGCTTTGTTTCAAACTCGAAGCCGGCAAGATGATGCGGCTTTACGCGTTGGGATGAAAACACTAGCTTACCTTCAATAGCTATTACGGCCGGTAAGGTCCATAATATCCATAGAATATCCATTATTGGTCACTTAAAAGTCCCAGACATTCAAATAAAATATGTTCCGAAAGCCATTGACAGCAAAAGCAGAGAGGGGACAGGCGGTCCTTCTCCTCCAATAGAGCGATCCCAGATAGCAGAGACTACGAACTCAAATCTGAACCAAGTTTGGGCGAAACCAAACAACCGACAGACAGAGGGGAGTACTGAGCAACATAGAAACACGGCTCTGTCTTTCAGGAAAATATTAGTCCAGTAAGTGCTATATACTCTAGAAACAGCAATGTAAATAATTAAGGTTAAAACATTCAAATTTGTAGTTTCGTCATTGTAGACGCTCATCAACACGTTTGTTCATCCCCGTCAAATGTACTTCAATTTACCCGGCTGTCAGTCATCGACAGAAGGACGGTCCACAGTACCTTACCTAGCGATAATTAAGTTTTTGTGGAGCATGTGGGGCATTTATAAAAGATGGAGCAACTTATTTTCACTGCCACACTGCTCGAAGTGGAAATAGTCGTTTTTGCTTTATCAGTCAAAACTTGAATATGTATTTGGGGTACACTTCGAGGCTCTTATAGGGAAGAAAGAACAGCTTCACTGCAGCTTTTTGACGCTGGGACAGGTGACCAGCAGGAGAGAAAAATGTAAAGTAAGTTTAACATTTTCATTTCCTCTTTTTTAATATATTTTCTTTCCAACATGTTTGATTGCGTTCAAATGTATACTTTTCCACAACCTTGTCTTTCAGGCGGTTTCAGCGAAAAGTGACTCATAATGTTAATTCACCGTGTAAGCATTAGTAATATTTTAATTACAAGCAAATGCTCGCATTGAATGCAATTGTTCGTTTTTTGTGTTTCCAGATTTTAAAAAATAATGTTATTTATATTAATTAATGTAACGATGTAATACAAGCAAGAGAAATCCAAATTATGAGTAGTACCATTTGAGTAATAGTATTTTAAAAACTTTATATTACTTTCCCTGCCTTTGTTAAGGAAAATATATGTGTGTGTGTGTGTGTGTGTGTGTTTGTTAATCACTTTCATATTTTATGTAAAATGAATCATTTGATTTGAACATGTCATATGAACATACAGTAGTCTTTAAAAAACTTGCCAAAGAGGCAAATATGTATAATGAAGTGTGACTTCCAATCATTTAAAAATCAGATGATGTGAATCATCATAAAACGATAATCAGCTGATGTGATGCTGGCTCAGTGTTTCAGTACTTCAAAAATATGACACAATTAATCTTCCACAATTATTAACTTTGAGCTGTGTTTGCACTAAATTGATTTAAGTTGGCACAATGGAATCTGGCAGCTCTGTTTCTGCCATCAATCAATAAAAATGCTATACATCAAATAAATACGCATATCAAAAATCATACTGCCTTCAACTTTCATGAACTTTCTGCTGTTTTAATGGGATTATGCTTTGCCAAGCAGGTCCGAGTTGCCAGTGATAGTTGGCACCAAGTCAAAATTTATTGAGCATCTTGTGAGATATGGTTACATTTTTTTTAATTTCTTGAGAGTAGTATAAAACTTATTTCCTGTTCTAGGAGCTGGTAGTAAAATTCCAGTGTCTTTGTAGATACTGTGTAAAAACTAAAATACAGACTGGTTTTTATGACACAATGACAGCCATGGGGACTGACAGCGATACATTAAAACAGCTGCAGAAATTACAGAAAAGCAAAAAAAAATAATCGCTTTGCTTTAAAAGCAACGTAACAATATACACTGAAATGCATTTAGAGAGAGTAAGCCAGGCAAAAAAATGTAAAATTTTAATTTGCTTTTTGTATAAAGAAAGTACCAAACATTGTAGGACAGACAAAAGCGGGCTTGCAGATGTCCTCATGACATTTTCCATTCCAAAGTAAACATGCATGGAGAGATTTGTCCTAGATACTAAGTATGAAGTTACTAAAGCTGGCTGAGGAACAAGAATTTATAATAAATTGTTTGTCATCAAACATACCTTTTTTATTACATTCCACATTCCTGTAGCTATGCAGCAGGACTCTCATGGGTTAAATGAGCCAGGCTGATTTATTTGCCTCCACTGAGCTCAACTATATTGATTCCAGGTCACTTGACTGGCTGACTTCAGATCATGTTCAGGTGACTACAAAACAGATGGAACACAACGGCAAGGCACCGAAAAAGCAGCTTTTCCTTACTATAATGAATTCCATACAGGCTCAATATTGACTTAAGCCAGGAAAGAAGTGAAAGATGTTGAAGGAATGATATTAATACTTCTCTAATATTACACAGAGATCTCTCTTCCACGCTATGTTATGATGACTACAATGTCAGTAATATATTGTAATGCAGAGCAGAGGTTTAACTTTAGCCAGAAATACTCTTATGGTTGTTTGCAAATCTGTTATCCACAAAAACGCAACATAGAGTGCTACAGCTAAAAAAAACACTGACCACAGCATATGATATTAAATACAAGCTACAGTATAACTCATATGCAACAAATTATGTACAAATATTCTCTTAACAGGGAATAAAAGGTGCACTGAGAAATTCATTTGAAGTTCCGTCAGCTTGAAAAGGTGCAGCCACTGAATACATATTATGTGTGGGTAATTTGTGTGTTTTTAACAAGTAAATATTCATCACAATGATATTTTGGCATTGCTTAACATTATATGTATGAATTAGAAACATATTTTTATTTATTAATATAAAAGGTTTCCTGTAGAATTCAGTGGATTAATTTAACACTAATATTTTTACTTTATTCTTATATGTGACAGTGCTTTTTTGGCATTTGTTACCTATTTAATATCACAGAATAACTATTCCTTTCTTCATTTAATATTAACATTTTTATCAATAAGGTTATAGAAACAGAATGACCAGGGTTAAATAATATTTAATATAGAGTGTAAAAAAACTGTAATTTAAATATAGATTTCTGAGCATCCTTTGTATGACATTAACAGTTGCATTTATATTTATAGTAAATAATTAACAGTACTTTAAGTAAAAAAGTTTTAGTTTTTTATTTTATTTTAATTTTCTAATTTTACTTAAAACTAGCAGAACGTTTCACTTTCATTTGTAAATGTTCGTATATTTCTTTTTTGGTAATTACTTTTATTCATCAGAATGTACTGTGCTTTTTTTTATGTGTTATTTTCCAAAATTAAATATACATATTGACTATGAACAATATATTCATATTGATTAATTCAATGTAATCATGTATATTGATGAGAATGTAAATAATATTAATATGAGGCATCTCAGATTTAGATACACAATATGCAGGCATTCATATTTTGTTTATACATTTATAAAGAACGGATTGAAGGAATTAAAAGGTTTTAAAGGTCACAATATAGAAAAATTAATTTACTGCAGAATAACAGAACAAACGAATATATTACATTTTTGGCCAGTAGTAGTGGATGTCTTTTCCAATGATATGAAACGTCATTGCATCGACACTGCCACCTAGAGTTTAAAAGCTCACAGCATTGACAAATGCCTTGTTATTGAAGACACTGCCAGTGTATACCAAAAAAGTGTTTAGGGGTAATAATGTGAGTTGCGTCTAGTTCAACCTTTTTTTTTCACACTTGCCTGAAAGTGCAGCTTTTATTGTAATAACACCATTAAAATTTTGCTCTTGTGAAAATTAGATTCATAAATTTAAAAAAAAAGGTTTCATGGTCTTAAAACAAGATTTTTTGAAATGAGAAATTCAAATTGCATGATTAATTACACTAAATATCCGAACAACCTCTGGAATAAAAAGAAAGATTTGTTTGTTATTTGTGTTTTTAGTTCATTTAGTTCAGTTTTAAATCACACTGTTTTCAGTCAAATTTCAATTATTGTCATTGACTTTGTTTTGTTGAAATATGATAATAATAATCTAATTTTATTGTATATTTTAACTGAAGAAAATTTTTAGCTTAAAATTCATTTGACCCCAGCCTATCACAGAACAAGTTAATGTTTAAACACATGCTGTTTTTCATTGGTGAAAATGAAATAAATTTCATGGGGGTGAGAATGAGTTTCTGCAATTCATAAGCTGTTTTTATCCTTTGGAATATTTAGTTTGCGCTTAGGCTCATTCAAAACGGCCACACTGGACTGGAATCGATTTCACCTTGAGTCTTAAAGGGCTTACAGGGAAGTACTGCACCCAGTCAGCGTTAGCAGCTGGATAAGGACCAAGGAGATAAAATGGCCTGCTCTCCATAAAAGTTGGTGTGTGATCCCTGACCCTGTGCTGAGAAAAAGCTGCGAACTCCTCTAATCTCGGGAGACCTTTTGCATGTGGATTAACCTTAGTTAAGACAAGGCAGGCAGTGTAGAGTTGGCTGGAATGAACTCTGACAAGCAGAGAAACCAAAATGAATCTGGATAGTTCAGGATTTTAAATGTTTTTATTTTTTTAATTGTCTGAGCAGTGAAGACAATTTTTGTTGTTTTGTAAAAAAAAAAAAAAAAAAAAAAAAAAAAAAAAAACCACTAA
>VUQG01046171.1:94649-118752 GCA_015106755.1 Etia nguti
GAAATAACACAGCCACAGAGGATCTAAATATATCGTAGTTGTTTTGAAAAGAAAGTATTTGTTCAGTGGAGTTGAAAAAAAGATAGTCTTATTGCTTATCTTTCATGAATAGTCTCCTCCACCCCACTGCACTCCTACCACCCGCCACCACCTTCCCAGCGTATTGGTTTACCCCTGCCAAAAATTTAATTCAATCCGGCTAAGTTGCTCCAGCTTTAATTAAATAGACCAAAAGCCTTGGCAGGGTTTAATTTACTTTCTCGTTAAGTGAACTTTACAGAAACTCTATAACTTTCACTAGTATACTGCCGGGACCTGAAAGACGGCTTTTCTTTATTATTTTTAAACTTTTTAAAATCAAATCACACCATTTCCAACAACTGAGTTGAGTTTTGAGGTGAAGTGAAGGCTGAAGTCTGGTTTATGTTGGTCCACTGGCTTATAGTCAGATAGAAATGTGCTCGAATGGTGTACGCCTGACAGAGGGCAGACAACACTTTTTATCATCATAATAAATCTTAGATCTATTGCTATAAAGCAGAGGCCCAGTAAAAAGTGATTCAGCTGACAGTCATGATGAAATGAATGCCTTGATAAAATGGCAGTCATCAATCATGACTTTGGTTTTGGATGCTAACGTCCCCTCTAAGCTCTCTGCTAATTGATATGAACCGTTCACATAAATCAGCTGCTGTGTATTGATGCTGCGTGCTGTTGATGCTGTGGTTTGCATTTCGGAACTAAAGATTTTATTTTTCCCACAACACATACTAAGTTGTAGTCCATGTGTGTTGTAGTCATTCTCCTGTAATGCGGATAGTTTTGTTGTATCGGAAACAGACTAGAACGTTTTCCTAAATTTAAGGATGCATACTTTCACTTATATCTTCACTTCTACTAACTTGACATTGTTTTTTTTTGGACTGTCTAAAAATAGCCGAGGTCTGACTGCAGATGAGTCCAGACTTCAAGCACTATTCGAAATGACCATTAGTAGCATATGGAGCTGTATACACATGCAGATCTGCACCATTAAATGAACTGCTTTCTTTCTTAAGGAAGAACTAAAATTATTCTTAAAGAGTATATGTAAATAAAGTCTCACTTACAAAATAAACAATAAAGGTAACTTCTTTAGTGTATAGCGGTCGTATCACTGTTGCCTGTATTTGGTGTATTCTATATAGAGTGACTTCTATATAACACTTTTAAATTTTCATAGCGTAAAGAAGGAAAAAGTCAAGAAGGAAAAAAGTTCCTCCTTTTTTCGCTCACTTCTCTTGGTGTACAGACAGTCAATTTGTTTGTCTTCAAGATAGCTTTAAATAAATACAAGATTACATGTATATACAAATATATGCTAGTATTAAACTTGATGCTTTGGGGTTTGGGACTATTTGTAAAATATTTGAAAAAAGTGGTACTGGGTACATTTGAGTAGTTGTTGTCTCAATCACTAAATAATATGTTTTATTCATCATCTCATACAAGTGGCATAATTTAGCAGAGAGAATATGTTATGGGAATTATCACACAACACGTAAAAAATATGTATCCGTAATAAATAACATTTACACAACTACATTATTTATATAGCATTTTTTATTGACTTTGGATGTTGCAAGCTGAGCAAGTTTAAATAAAAGCCAGAATACTCTATGTCTTATCTTTTTCTCTTTTCTCTCCATCTAGACTGTCAGCCATCACAGAACAACAGATGGAGGTGCACGACAGGATATTGCTTCTAAGAGGATTCCTGTTTCTTTCCCTGTCACTCTGGACATTTTTGTGGGGACAGACTCTTTCATCGTGACCCAGCTCAAATGGCTTACTGGAACTGGTGTAGAGTTGATGGTTAAGCCCTCTAAAAGCCACCACTACCCGTGTTGACCTGCTTGGCAAACAGAATTTCCCGATCATATCTGCTGTGAATAACATTTAAATAAGTAACCGGGTGGGATTAGAAAGTGTTCTTCTGAGTCTCTTAACTCTGACGTTACCCGAATAACTCTAAGGTATGTGCCAGCTCTTTGCATGTTAATGGCCCAGTATCAGATTTTCTTGTCTCTTTAGGACTACCGTAACACCGTTACAAGAAGCAGTGGTTCCCTCGCATCGGCATGTAGTTGTTAGAATTTCAGATGCAGGAATATTTGCTCCTGCATGTAAACAAATATGCAGGCAGACATTGTGATATTCACATTTCTACAAAGAATCTAGTCCAAAAGACTAATATTTGCTAGTCGACTCTAACTATTATAAGCATTACACAACAACTAGCATTTTTTTACTGTTATGGATGCACCGTCATTATCATTAATAGTAACTTTTTAAATTAGGAAAATAAAATATCAGTTGTTTACAGTCTCAATAGCATGACAGCAGCTGAGTAATGTAAATCAGAAATAAAACTGAAACATTCTCAAAAATAATTTATGACAAATTTATCTGAAAAACGAGGTAATACATGCTGTGAACGTTTCAAGCTCTACTAATGACATAATGTACGATTTCTAAGATAGTGAGACGCTGTAACATATTTACTATATATGGTTTCATTTGATCATTTTGGAGTGTAGAATATTTTATTACTTCAGTCATAAAGATATTCTGAGAAATGAAGACACTGTGAGTTTGTATTTTTTTTAAAAAGCAACTGAGGGCAGACGCTTGATTTCTTCTTTTATTCTGGCCGCATTTTTATTGCAGAAGCCCTCTCTTATGGCACACAGAGCATGCTGACGTGCTGAGCCTGTAATCTGTTTTATCTCCATGCACTAACGGAAAAACGAGCTGTTTTTCTCACTTGCACACACTGCTATATAGTTACATATAGGTGAAGCTGTAACTTTATTGATCATAGTGACGGAATAGTGGGTTTTAGCTTATTAATTTTTTTAAAAATTCAGAGTGGTGTTTACTGCATGATTATGGTAACCTGGTATGTATATCGGCATAAATTAGAGATGTATTTATACTTACACATCATCTTGTGTCTTTATGAGGAAATATCCAGCATGTTGTATGATTATCGGAATCGTTCCGAGTTATTAAGGTCACATTAAAAGTTGTCTTGACTGTCCAGAGTAATGTAGCTGTTCAGTTTACCACAGAAGTAACAAAAATGTCCTCCATTAGCTTTTGTAATACTATTTTTGACTGAATTTAATTTAAAAGCATTATATCTTATACCTTATATCTGTACTTTTTTAAGCCATGCCGCATTAGTGATTTCACACAACTGACTGACCTCCTAAGGCGAATGTAGGTTTTTCACACTTGCACAGTTAAATGAATATCTAATAAAAATTCTACAGTCATGTAATGTCTTCATGGGAATCTAGATATGGATGCTTTTCCTGTCGGAAAACATAAAAATGGTTCATTTAACTTGGTTGCTGCTCTGAGGGATATTACCTCTTTACTGTATTTCCTTTGTATTTAACCTAGACCCTAAGAGGAAGGAGGGAAACTCAGAATCTCCTGGGGGACCCAATTATATTTTCTCCTGTGTTCTCTGCAATATAATGACTTTGCAACAAGATCTTTTTTCCTGCCTCTGTTTTATTTTCTTCTGATTTTATCTTAGTAGACATAAGAAATTAAGCTTATTTCAGGATCATTTCTCTGGCCCCCTTATCCTGTTTCATTTTATAGTTTTTACCTAATGGCTACTATAACAGGCTATGAGGGACTGTCCTGCTGTCTGTGGTAACAGGTCAGTGCTCGAGGTAAATTATTCTATTTCACAAACTGTTATTCAATTCATGCTATAAACAACTGATCGCTGTCTTTTAAGGTTGGCCCGGAGCAACTCCAAATTCAGTGGTGAACAATTCCCCTGCAGATCATCATGTTGAATTCAGCCATAACTTTTCATGCAGTCAGTCATAAAGTCTCAGCTTGAACAGACGTGGTAGGTTTCCAAACCCAATAGCTTGTGGCTAGATTTTTCTTTGCAGTCTAGCACAAATCACTGACCACAGACCAGACCAGAATTTGTCTGGAGGCTTTAGGGATCCTCAGATGTTCAACAGAGTTAACTTGCCAAATGTATAGGAATTATATTTAATGCTTATGAAGTCTATAAAAAGCAACATACAATTTAAAAATGTATGTGATTACAACAAATTGGACATGTACTTGATTTAACAAGTCAGTACACAAAAATGTCCTGGTTATATCAAGAATAAGTACAAACAGTGACACATTCAAATGTGGGTGGTAGCGCTGCACTGTGTATTGGTGTCTAGGCGTACACATTTATGTGTTGTATAAGCATGCACGCAAGTGTCCAAATGCCACTGCATGTAAACGTCTGTATTTGGAGAGGGAACAGAGAGGGCTAAACTACAGAGCAGAGTGAGGAAATAGAGCAGAAGAATACAGGCCTGACGTAAAGAAATCCTGGATAATTCTGCCCTAAGATGTGTGAGGGCTACAAAGAGCAGAACGCAACATCCAGAGGTTGTTCCCATGGCAACCTTTGCCCAGGGAGATCACTGACCCTCCCGCCCTGCAGTGCAAGCGGGGGCACAGATTGTAGGTCACATATGGCACCAGTGATCCAATCAGGTCTAATCTGGCTTGACTTTTAGGTCATAAATTATACTGGCAAGCTGGTATATATTCAGGCTTCAGTCAGCTTAGCTGTCTAACAATGGTTGCTTTTAAAGACAAGTTGATGAACTGACCCGTTAAGTAGGCATGTAAACAAATGTACATTTTGTCCATCATTATGGAACACATACAGATCGAGAGCATAAGCAAAGCATAAAAAGCATCATCATATTCATCTGTTGGGTTGGCATACAATAAAACAGCAATTCAGCAAAAGAATGGCTTTGCAGAGTTACACATACTGATTACGTCTATTAAACAATATGCATATGTACCAAAAATGTAATATTTTACTTGTGTTTAACCATATACTTATATATAGATATAGATATATAGATATATATAGATATATATATGTTTTATGTCCAACATTACAGAAATTATCACATGCACAATATTTTCACATTAAAATATAAATGTCAATGTCAGTTTCTAGGTCATGTCAGTAATGTTAAATTGTATTTTCTGTAATTATTGTATTAAAAAATAAGCTTTGTTAAGTGTTTAAAAGATATAATGCTGGTAAAAAAGTTACCTTGAAATTTTTTAAAATCTTTTTTTTAAGCTAAAATGCGCACTTTTTTTTTTCTTACATTTCGGAGTTAACAGTTATTTGGTATTTGTGAGAGCTAGTGCCATTTAGTAGTCGACACTGAATGTTGACTAAAAGGATTTTTTAGGCCTTAAATTCGATTTAAGTATGATTATTCTCATAAATTTAGGACATGTAACGTTATTAATCTAGGCTGTGGAAACCCCACAGAGAGAAATGAGAAATGCACGATTGCACAGAAATTGCGTGTTGGTATTTCACAATGTTTAAATGAATTATAATGCCCCTACCAAAGTTCTTGTACCATATCTGCACACATATGTAATTCATGATGACCTCAATATCAAGAGTGTGAGAAACTCTGGGGGAAGCCTTTTTTCTGGATGTGGATGTTAGATGCCGGTGGTCATGCAGCAGAAACACAGATATGATATGAATGATTCATACACCATGTTCCTGGAATATTGGGATAGGGCACCCGGCCATCATCAAATGGGCCTTGTAGTTATATGTGCCTTTGCAAAGAGTTTCCAGATACAAGAAAAAACACACACACACACACACAGATACATCATTGTGAAATAAGCTTTTAAATCCTAGTTTAAGTTGGGGTTGTTTCATGGTCTGGAACATCTGAATTTTCTTAGCACTCACTTATGCATTAATAAACCAGATGTTATGTGTGGTATCTTTGCTGCATATTTAATGGATGTGTTTTTTTGTTGCCTCAGGTTCTATATTTTGCTTATATTTATTGTGTCTAATGTATGTTTCCCCATGTTTATGCATATCTTTTTCTGTTTTTCAGTTTAAATCATGTTAACATAAGTGTAATGAAATGTGCAACATAAATAGCATTTCTATTTGATTACACTTTATGTATTCGGGTCAAACTCAGTCTGATAGAAAACTGCTCCTGATCTCTAACCATCTCTACTCACTCACTGCCCCGTGGTTTGTGATTTCATGAGTGAGCTGGTAATAATCACGGGTGACTGGATTTTCACCTTTTTGCTGAGATCTATACATGAAGGCACAGCTCCACTGTAAGACCTTGAGTTGCCATATGGGAATGCCTGAATTCTGAAGTCAGACTAGTTTTTACATCTGCTTCTTATTGCCTTATCTGCATCTTATATGCACCCAAATAAAGGAAACCAGTGTATATTTAGCAGAATTGCTGTAATTATTTTTAAAAAGCTAAATATGACAAATTATTGCAGTACAAAGAGTGTTTATATGTTCTTTTTGGCGATGGATCTCTTACAATGTTACGAATAAATGGAAATGGAATGCATATGTAATTTTAGACATCTCAACATTTCAAGAAAAGCACCTGCAGGTGTTAATAAAATTATACCAGTTCAGCGGTCTAGAATGAAGCATGACTTATTTGTTTTTTGTTTTTTCTCTTGGCTTTTTCGCCCTAACACTGTGTCTTGCCTCGTTTCTCTATGCTCTACCTTTCTTTATTTCTTTTCTCGTTCTCTCAGCCTTCAACCAGTTGCAGCAAACAGATGCCCCTGCCTGAGGTTTGTTCCTCTTAAAACTGAGTTTTTCCTTCCCACTGTCACATATTGGTTACTCATTGCTTGTAGGTTTTTCCTCAACAATATTACAGGGTCTTTATCTTGGTGGATAACATACCTTGAGGCAAGTGTTGTGATTTAGCACTATATAAATAAACCTGAATGAACTGAACTGGAGGGAGTATGTTATGAATAACAGAAAATATTGTAATTCACAATAATTTCAGCAATGAAATAATTGTACATTCTGATTTTAGTTGAACATATTGAGAAGATTACTTGTGAATGTTACTCTTATTATTTGGGCTCAGTCTTTCTTTTAGTGGAAACTGGTCACTGGTCTTGATGTCTGCCTACACAATTATGACTCATGACTGCATCTAGTCTGAGTCAACTGTCTTATCTCTTTTCCCTCCTTGACTTCCTACATTGCTTCTGTCCTTCAGTCATTTAAATTTGGCTGATACACTAAGTTAAATATATCTTAACAAAGGAAAATATTACTCCGTAAGGATGATCTGACGAATTATTTGCTTAAGAAACACAGCAGATTGTCAAAATTGGCTAGGCTGATTGGCAAACAGTACAAAGATAAGAAAACCAAACTGAACGAGGAACTAATCATTAAAACCAAAACTGGGAAAACACTAGGAAACCTGAACAGGAACATGGAGACACAGGGGTGGGTAAACAGACCCTCTGAAAAAGGACCAGGGAAAATAGAGACAATATATACATACACTGAGGGATGATCAGGGAAGTGGAAACACATGGGAACACAGCAGGAACAAATTAGCACAAAGCGAAACGGGGGAAGTAAAACTGAACACAATGTACATGAGACGAGGGATTGACAAAATAAAAAAGTAAGTAGCACTCACACCAAGATTCAGACAAGGACACACAAGCTTGACACCAGGACAGGGATAAACAAACATGGGAACACACGACAGACTGGGGAGACAAGGACAAAACACGAAGAAGAGCGTAGGAATAAACAGGTAAGGGAGACAGAAGACTGAGACATGACTGGGATGAGAGAGAGAGGGTGAGAGACACTGCAAGAGGGAGAGCGAGGGACATAAACAGAGGCAGAAAGGGTGAGAGACACAGAGAGTAACAACCGTGGAAACATGACAGACCTAACATGCAAGATGCTCAAGATAAAACACAAAGGTGAGTGTAAGAAGAGAGGGGGAGGTCACTAAAGAATAAAACACAGAGACAGGACTAGGGGAACAGGAAAATAAACTGATGACCCTAAAGTAACAAAACAGCAGCACAGAATATATAGGGGGAATTTTGTTTCTTGTAAATCATATACATTTACTAATAGTTTACATGTGTAAAGCTCCTCAGATTTTGACATTTTGCGAGGCATGCAGACAATAAGTTATTTTTGAACATATGAAAAAAAAAAAAACAGTTGTGTTATTTGTGTTGTCAAGTTTTTCAAGGTGTTTGATAACACCTAGAAAAAGGATGACTGGGTAATAAATAGTTAAGCATCAGTTGTTTAACAAGTTTTAGTTTCTCAATCATAAATTTCTTAAATTATTATAATTTAATTAAAAGGTTTTGTCAATTGATACTGTAGAGATAGGTAGATATCAGTCCCAAAGGGAAATCGATACATCAGTGTTATCACAGTCATTTCACATTAATCACCAAAATAACTAAACTAAACTAAATACAATCAAATAAAAGAAAAGAAATGGAAAACATAAGAGCTTAGTGAAAACTAAAGGCAGAACTATACCTATAAGTATATATTGCACAGTGTATTAGCAATGCTATGCTATAATACACTGTGCATAAGTGAAAGTTATATTAATATTATGGAAAAAGCTGTACAGTGATGTCTCTCTGCAGAGGATGAGTAGCTTTATTTTTTAAATACTATGTTGCATTATATTCCAAATTATATTGCTATGTTACAATGCTGATTGATATGCTATAATTATATTGTTCATTCTGATTGTTCTGCATAAATAAAAAGAGAAAATATTGTAGCAGTGTGCTAATCCTATGACTAATGTTGTAAGTATAAGGCTGACTCATACCAAGTCTGTATGAACCGTTTCTAGCTGTACTGTTGTCCAGACAGTTCCAAACTCTGCATCTGTGTCTTTAAAATGTCTTCAAGGTTAACTTGATGGAACATGGCTTGATGGAACTTCTGGTACAGTGAAGTGCACACAGAGTGAGTGATCCGACCTTTTCTTGTTACTGAATCATGCAATGTTCAACCTCTCAGACTGCTTGTTTTAGGAAACCCGTCTGAACGCATGGAAGATAAGTAAGACAGGATGAAGGAGCAAAAGGTGACAAGAGCAGAACTCTGACACTAATGCAATCTGAAATGGCCTGTAATGCGCTGTTTCTAAATTGAAAAAATTGACCTTCCTTGGAGAGGTGACACAAGTCTGCACTCCGAGATGTTTCAGGGGCTAAGTGGAAGTTTCAGAGCAAGCTGCAGTGGAGCCTGAAGGCCGAGCAAATTTTTCATGAGTAATTTAATATCTGGAACATGAGAGCGTGCTCCACTCAGAATCCTGGCCCGGATACGGACAGTGATCTGTCAAGAAGGAGAGGGAGAAAAAGTCAAAAGGGAAAACCAATGAGTAACCAAGACTGTACATCAACTTTCATCCAAGGATGCTTAGGAATGATGCATTGCCACCAACCTCAAAAAATGTCTTTACCAGGAAATGCTTCTGGGAGTCCAGTTTTGGAAGGATCATTCTTCATTTTGTTTAAATGTGAATCTGTCGGTTCTTAAAAATCTTGCTACAAAGCTTCTGCTACTGAGTAACCCAATCTATGGTCCAGTTCTTCTTTGGTCTTTACACGGCCTCCCCCTCAACAGCAGTCCTTGTTTAGCCCTATGATTTTTGGGCAGAAATAGTGGAGAAAACAGAAACCAGAGTTGAACAAACCACTGCCAGTCTAGGATTTTTGTGGATGAAATTTTGAGGGTTATGTTATAATCCTGGAATTAAATCTACGGGTGGGGAAAGACACACGTGAACTTATGCAGACTGGACCACCAGCAGTCACATGCGGCTTCAGATCATCATGAACTCCTTACTCCTTACCGTACGAAGTCTGGAAGCGAGGATGGTGTGTGTAAGATAAGTCTTCCTTACATACAAAAATCAGTCATGGAGTCTCTTCTTTTATCAATCCAATTGGGCTAATTTCAGAAACATCTTGTTTCAGAGTGAAGCTGAAAAACAACTTCATGTGTTTATTACTTTGAGTAATAAAAGCTCTTCACTTCTCTTCACTGGGTCCATGTTAAATCCAGAATTGAATTTAAAAACCTTCCCCCAAACAAAATCTGAGATGAATGGTCCCATCATCTCTTGAAGACCTTTTAATATTGTGTCAACCCAACAGTGCATTTTCCTCTCAGTTGCTTACTTGTGGTTTGAAAATCTTCAACAGGTAGGCTAAGAAACAGAGCGTTTGGTTATCAGACTCGTTTCCTGTGGAATCAGCTCCAATGTTGGATTTAGGAGACAGACATCATCTCTACATTTAAGATTAAGGGTTAAAATCTTCCTTTTTGATAAAACTCATAGTTAGGGCTGGATCAGGACCCTGAACCCTTCCATAGCCTCCTAAGACCCGAACTCTTCCAGAGCATGCATTTTTAATTTCTCTTTGATATCTGGGCATATTGGGGCCCGATCAATGTAAAAACAAAGAAATATCAGATTTTATTTTTTTACCTGATTTTTGTTTCTATGAAAAATGAGAGCCACAAATGAGGATATTCGTTTAAAATTTTGATAGAACAGTGGCAGTATAATGTCCTCGTAAGTGGATATCAGGCCCTTGTAGAGCAAAATTGAGTATTTTGGTCTAAATAACCCAAAATGTGATGTCCACATATGTGGACGCAGGGTCCTAGGAGGTTAATGATTGTGCTATGTACTAAGACTGCTGTGGGACCTCTCATGATGCCCTCCGTATTTCCTTTCCTTTACACACCCTTTGTGTTTAAATGCACCACTGTATGCCATTAACTTTTGTCTTCTCTCTCTTATAGTTTTTTTTGTTGTTGTTGTTCTTTTCTCTTCATTTTTCTCTTTCCCCTCACCTCCCAACTGGCAAGTGACTGCCCCTCCCTGAGTGTAGCAGGTCTCTTCCTGCTAAAGACAAGGTCTTCATTCCCACTGTTGCCAAGTGCTTGTGCAAAGGGTATCATCTGATTTTGGGGGTTTCTCTCCAAAATTGTGCATGTACTGTGTATGTAAAACACTTAAGGGTGCTGTACAAATATACTGCATAAAAAGTGTGATTTTCTCAGTGAGTGCTGCTGTAAATTACAGGTCAATACCTCTTGACAATTTTGCATAAACTGTTTTATTTAGCTGAAACACACATAATAATAACATATGCTCAAGTGCCAATGTTGGCGTTTTCTTCAGTGGACAGAAGTTAGCACCAGTAATCTGAGCAGCTTGTGGCCGTGTAGCCCCATATGCACCAAACTGCAATGCACTGTGTACTCTGGCACCTTTTTGCCAGAACCACCACCATTTTTTTTAGCAATCTAAACTCGAGTGACTCGTCTGTTGGATCAGACATGGGCCAGCCTTGGCTCCCCATGTGAGCCTTGGCCACCCATGACCCTGTTAGTGGTTCATCACTGTTCCTTCCTTGGACTACTTTTGATATATACTGACCACTGCAGACTAGAAAAATACCACTCAAGAGCAACAGTTTTAGAGATACTCTGAATCCACTCATCTAGCCATCACAATTTGGCACTGTGTCAAACTCACTTTTTCTTACAGATTTTCTTTAAAAATCATTCCTTGAGTGTATAAAGGATCATTTGGTCTTTATTGTTGTCACATGATATTGTTTTTACCTGAGAAAAGTAAAGACTTATTTTAGATGTCGTAAATTTTAGCTTTTCAGTAGAATTTAATGATTAATTATGCAAAGCACAAATAATATTCACGAGAAAAATGGTAGTGCCAGATACAGCCCTGCTGTATCTAGTGTAGTTATGTCTTTTTCAAGTGCATATGGCATCATCTGTTACTGCTGGCACACACACACACACAAAATCAGATCCATGTATTTGTATAGAACATAAAACAATAAAACAATTCCCAGGACAAGGAAACTACAGTTACATGTATCCTAACAATACTGGTTATTCAGCTGTGTATAACACCACATCACGATCTCATGTGAATGAGAAAATCTATTTGACAAAATTTGGGAAAATACCGTTTTAAGGCTGTATTCCTTGCTAAGCTGCATAGTAGCATTAATATTTGATTGCATATATATTGTATATTTCATGCAAATATTGCATTTTTTTTTTATGATGATTTTTCTTAAATACAGCATACAAGAAAATGATGTTACTTAAGGGAAACACAGTTCTGCAGGACTTTTGTATTTTGATGGCCTTGTTGCATAAAAGGAATGTAATTCATAAAATATTTTCACAAGTCATATTTCTACAATCCAGTTATTGCGTCTCAAAAATAACTTGGAACACCCACTGTTACCTTGTATTTATTGCATATAAAATTTAACTGAGAAAGGAATGTTTTTATCAGCATTAACGTCATCTTTGGAGGACATAACTAAGCCATAACTTCAAGCTGCTTCAATGGGTGTACTCCTGATTGTTCAAAAAATATTCTTTGCATATAGTTAATTTTTGACACTCACCTCAAAAGTTAACATCTCTTCATTTCACCATCCTCTAGCTATCTTTAAAGTTGATTATCAGTATATGGATTTTCCCATATTAGATTCTTTTGTGAGATATTTTGTCATCTACAAAATATTTAGTATTGATGGTCATGATCATTATATATCATTAAACCATCACACCAACCAGAGCCCTTTGGCTAAAAAGCCTATGCTTTAGTACTTAAAAAATAATACTAAAAGCTGCTCTTGATGATATTTTACTAAATAGGTTATTAATATCTTTTGAGAGTTCATCACAGATTGAATGAACTCTTCTGGCTATTCATGGCAGTTCTTTCACTGAAGAAGTAACAACCATCCTCACATCCATTATCTTACACTTGTACAAAGTTGGCTAACAGTGACAGGATGCTAAGATATATTCTGGTGCATTGCCTGCAGTACTGCTGGTACCACGCCAATCTGCAGGTCCAGCTCACACTCTACATCACATCACATGAATAAGATGTAAAGGCACTTGAACTCCTTCGCTTGGGGCAACAGAGAATCATGGCCTCAGACTGGGAGGTGCTGACTCTCATCCCCAGCCATTTTACACTAGGCTGCAAACCGCTCCATGTGCATGCTGACGGTCATGCTACGTTGAAGCCAAAAGAACCACATCATCTGCAAAAAGCAGGGATGCTATTCTGAGGTTTCCAAAGCGGACACCCTCCTCCTCCCCCGGCTATGACTGGAGAGCCTGCCTTTCCTTTCTAACCTAAAAATAAAACAGCAAAAGTTTTTGTGAGGTTATAGTTAAGTTGGAAAAATACCTTCTTTTGACTGCCCCTTGTCATTTGTGTCCTGCTGAGTTTTTGCCAGGAACGTTTAGATCTATCTTTGCGCTATTAATTTAGCAAACCTCTAATTTAAAAAAAAACCCCAAAACATTAGGTTGCTAAAAAACATTACAAAGGTATCTGCTACAGAGTTTTTAAAATCTCACTGAGGTTTAACAGGTTTAACATCAGGAGGATGAAGAATTTAGTGAATCACAATTTTTATTGTATTGTTGCTTTTATGTAGATTACCCTTGTAATATCACAGTTCGTGTTACATTCATAGAAATGTTGGAATTTATTTTTATTTTTTAACCTTTATTCATCCTGGAAGGAAATCCCATTGAAACTGAACGTCTCATGTTTGTTTTTTTTTAACGACAATATGACTGTGTGTTTTTAAAATTGGTTACAACAAGATAATCAATATTAAACAACAGATTAAAAAATATTCTGTCCACTAATCTTTTTAAAAAAGTGGCACTTCCCACTGTTTTTTCTATATAAAACATTTAGCAATATTTATCAGCTTACTGACTGAAAAACAAGAGCTTATGCTTGTTTATCACGGCAGACTTTCTAACTTGTTCCAGCAAGAAAAGCACAGATAAGAAATAGCACGAGTAGTGATTGAAATTATTTTAGGCATGCAGGGACCTGGTTTTGTGCATTGTTGGTATAAGCTTACTAAGAAATTCTCATTAGCTGCAGCTATGCACATGTTCAAACAAGTCAAATTTCAGTTGTTAATAAGGTCTGCGGCTGCAACACGACCTGTGTCACAGTGATTTCCAAGATTAGAGCTATTCTCTCTCCACCAAGTGGCTCTTCAGTAGGTTACTCTCCATGATACTGTGAAGCTGCTGACATTAAAATCGATCGCTGTCAACACACTGTCATTCCTGATACCACAAAGGACATTGACAACTGGGGCTGGTGAGAAGACCTGCAGATAAGGACAAGTGTCTCTGATAGAGACCAGAAGTGAAGAGAGTATGAAAGAATTTACAGGTCTTCATAAACTTACCTACCACTTGACAGCCCCAGGTGCTTCTTTATATGATTTCATGGACTTGAGTTACAGTTAAAATACAATTAAAACATTCAAACTGGACATTAAAACTATACAATATATTTTATTTTGATGCAGCTAAGTCCTTTTTAAGGCTGACAAACTATGATTTTATGTTTTTTTACATTTATTTTTATTCTTTTGTGCACGTGTTGAAAATATTTTTATTCTCATACACACCAGTGTCTTTTCAATGCGCGGTGGGCCAAATGTTCAGCATGGCAGAAATGTAACGTAAACCTGTAAACCTACTCTGAGAGTGCACACGCACCATCCCACCAATCTGGATCTGCTAAAGGAAAAAAATGTAATTCATTCTTCATTTATGTGCTCAACTTCACCACTAGGTTTAATGACAATTGCCCTTGTAGTTTTTACATAGTCCTGCTGACAGAAAGAGAAACAGCAACAATAAATGTATTGTATGTTTCAGACTATTATTGGCTTTTACCGAGAGAAAAAACCCAGCACATATTATATTCATGATTAACTTTATTGATTTAACTGTGTTTGTGCAAACCTAAAATCCACAAAAAACATCAACTACAAAACCTGTGAGACTGAGTTTAGGCTCTGTGTCACTTGTGGTTATGTGATGTGTTCACAGCCAACACTGGATGGTAAAGTGCTTGTGCTTACCCAGCTTCGAGCTTCACCATAAGCCATGGCTGGCTGGATCTGGAGTGTCACACGGGGGTCATGAAGAGTTTGGTAGTCTGAACTCGCTGATGTTAACTGAAGCATGCAAGCATCAATGCTTGCACCCCTCGAGGCACTGCTGCCCGCTAAATCTGTGTCAAACTACGTAAACCCAATGCATCTCCTCTGCAGTGCAAAATCATGAGAGACATCAGTTGTTCGCCTCTAGAGGCCGATCAATGGGCCAACCAAACTTATTAAGCTGCGTAAATGACATTCGACAGAATCTAGTAAGTGTAAAACCGCAGGGTGAAATTAGGAAAGGACAGACACAAATATACACAGTCAATGACCTCTTTGCAATGTTTTGTTTTAGCTTTAAAGGTCCAGTGAGTGCTTTACATGTACAGTATCATAGTGATATTAAGCACTGTGAGCACAAAACATTGTTATTACCCCAGAATTTAATTTCATTTGTAATGTGAGAGTTCCTATTACTCCCAGTTACACAATATAGTTACATTCCTGTCTGAGAGAAGATCAAACCACATACTTAGGAAATTATATTTAACAAGTGTTTTACTTTCTACTACTTGTTTCTCTAGATTCCTTCCTTCCCTCTTGCACTCCATTTTTCCCTTCTTCCCTTTGTCTTTCTTTTTTCCTTCTTTCCTTTTTTCTTTTTGGAATATTAGGATGTATTTAAATAGGACACAAGCCAAAGAGTTTGGAAACTGCTCAAGGTTTCACAAGATGGCTGCACACTGCCAGATTCAAACCGCGAATGAAGAACAGAAACCAAGAGCTAAAAATTAACAAATAAACAAACAAACAAATTTGACTTGATTATCAGTTAACTGTTTTGAAAAAAGAATGGGATGTACTGCTTGAAATGTATGATATAGATCATTAACAATGTCTGTCAAAATTGTTGAGCTTTTTTTTTAGGTTACTGTCTGCCCCCAAGAGGTCAACATATCTAAATACAGTTTTAATCAAACACAAGTTCTTTTTCTTTTTTTTTCAGCAACCAGTAAGAGATTTTTCATGTTGTATTTCATGTTGGTGTCTCACGGTGGATAAACACAATGGCTTCCAGGGGTATCCATTAATATAAAATACTTTATTAACCTAAACGTAATGTAATGCATGTCAAAAATAAATAATTATGCAACCAGATAAATGGCTAAACAAGCATGAAGCATGAAAAAGGCACTGGAAACAGATGGAATTTTTCCCCAGCGCAGAGACATCCCATGAAAATGCACAAGCCTGCAATTACAGTTAGTTGTACTTCTCTGCTTCACACACACACAGGCAGACACGTACACACACAAGCACACCAACACTTTCATGCATTCTTGATCTGTTTATGGTTTGTTCCTGACACTGAAGGCCATTTGCTGACCTATATAGACAGCAGCGTTTGAGTAGCTCTTGATGGGAACGCTACGTCCAGATGCCCCTCTGTTTGCTCTGGAATGAAACTAGGTCAGAGGTCGGGAGAAAACCAATGAAAGAATGGGATTCACACAATCAGCAACGAGCATCATGGAAGAGAACAAAAAGTCTGGGCTGTTTCCTTATGCTATGTTTGCTGCAGGCTCGGCTTGTCTAAGAATGAGAGGGTAAGAGTGGTACACACTCTGTCAGGAAATGCATAAGCATAAGAGTGTCTGAGTTTGAAATATAAATTCATTGTTCATTACAGAGTCAGCCACTGAGTGTATGTCCTAAGCTGAAGGGAGCAGTGAATGAGTAAACAATCAAGTGATTTTAGTCACTCAAAGATTTTGTGTTTACACAAGAAATTTGATAAAATGATGTGCTCTCAACATGCCATTGTTGATTCTCTGCAAAATAGAAATTGTGTCAACAAGAAATTTATTACAACATACCAGAAACAAGCTACAATTACGGGAAACATAAAACCAAACGTGTGAAACTGTATTTACTGTATTTAGTGTCACCAGGTGTTTCACTCTCTATGAGACTGTAGAGCATTTTTTGTTCCTTGCTCCTTAAAACGCAAATTGGAAAAAAAAAAAAAAAAAGGTCAGCACTGTAAAACAAATATTTTAAGTCAGATTTTTCATTTTTTAGCTATGAAGGAAGCAGGAAATATGGTTAACCTGGGTCAAATGGAGGGCAACCTGTCATATCTTGCCAATGCTATGCCCCCCCAAAAATAAAACAGTTACTAGGAGTATAGATTTTGGCTAAATGTGACTTCACACAGCAATGGCTTTGGCAAAGTTTGAGAAACTATTTAGGCCTAGAGAGATGCTGTTTGAAGATCATTCTCAAAAAGTTTTTGGCTATTTTTTCCGGGGTTATTTTTAAAGAATGTGGCACAAAGACTTTTCTTTCTTTTCACCAATGACAAATGCTAATGGATTGTCCGATTGTTGTGGTTTTCTCTCTAATGTCACGCCTTTAAATTACAAGGTGAAGGCAAAATTTTTCAGACTTCAACTTGTTATGTATATAAAGCACAGCTGTTCACAGAATCAGTTTGTTTCATTCCAACCTCTCCACCACTATTTGCAAAGAGCTGTCAAAGGATGTCAGAGATAAGATTTTAGACATGCATAAGGCTCAAATGGGCTATAAGACCACCAGTAAGACGCTTGGTGAGAAGGGGACAACTGTTAGTGCAATTATTTGGAATTGGAAGAAATACAAAATGACCATTGATTGCCCTTGGACTGGAGCTTCATGCGAGATCTTGTCTCATGAGATGAGAATGGGAGAAGCTTGTTAATGATCTGAAGGCAACTGGGACCACAGTCAACAAGAACACTATTGATAACACACTACACCATAATGGATTCAAATGCAGTGCAAGCAAGGTCCCTCTGCTCAAGAAACCATAAGTGTCATAGGGCGGTGTGAAGAGGGAAGGAGATTGGACCCAAAATGCAGACTCGTAGGCAAAATAAACTCAAAGCTCAGCTTTATTGCTAGACAGGAAAATACAAAACTAAACTGGGAGATACTGAAAACTAACAAACAGAACACACTGCTGGAGAAACAGGGAGATCACGACACAGGGGAAGCACCGCTGAAAACAATCTAACAGACAAGATGGGGGAAGCAAAACTGAACATGACGCACACCAGACAGGAAACTATCAAAGTAAAACAGGACGTACAGAGAACACACACTGAGACGCAGACTGACGAAACCCAGGGAACAGAGAGACGAGGGCGGGTGAGAGAAAGCAGACAGACACAGAGAGACATGACTGGGGAAACAGGCAACTAGACAAACATGAAGACGAGACAGACTTCACAGGAAGGCAAATATAACGCAGGAGATGCTGGGGAGAACACACAGGGGCAAGACCCAGACAAACAGGACACAAAGACGAGACCAAGACATAAACGGGACCAAATACTAACTAAGACAACCAAAACTAGAAATACTGAATAGACTCAGAGAAGGCTTGGGATAAAGTGCTGTGGTCAGATTAAACTAAATAGAGCTCTTTGGCATCAACTTGACCCTCCATGTTTGGAGGAAGAGAAATGCTGAGGATGACCCAAAGAACACCAACCCCACAGTTAAGCATGGAAGTGGAAACATTATGCTTTGGGGCTGTTTCTCTGCCAGGGATATTGGATGACTTCACCACATTGCAGGGCAAATGCACCGTAAAATATTGGTGCTACATGGGTATTCCCATGACAATGATCCAAAACATGTTGCGAAGGCAATTAGGAAGTAGCCAAAGAAGAAGCAAACTAAGGTCATGGAGTGGCATGGACACTCTCCAGACACCAATCCTACAAAAAATCTGTGGAGGCAGCTGAAATTTTGAGTTACCATTTCTTTGTAAGTGAAGTGAATTCAGCAAAGGAATTTCAGTTTTAGCAACATGTTTACACAAGCACACTCATAGCAGCAGTCCCATTTGTTTATCCCAAATTTCGGATACTGTCTGATTGTTGTCCAAAGATATCTTTCACTATAGTAAATATTCTACATTTAACCTGTCTCACTGGATGTAGGATCACCATGTTGAAGCCAGAACCGGAGGTATCGTCAAAATTCTTTAATCCGTTTGATCTGTCGTGTTGAGTATCCCAAAATCGCACCAGTCTTAGCCAATCTAAGTGCTCTAGGAGCTCTGTTTTCAAACATCTAATTGTTGACTGCTGAAAAAACAACCAGTGCATAAGTTTTTCCGCATTGCATCCACACAGTGTGCACAGATGAAGTCATTTAATTGTGTATCGTGTTTAGGGAAAGAATTGTGTGCTTTGAAGACATTGCTGTACTGCTATATATAGGCCAATAATGATCTTTAATTAGTTAGCCATAATAGGCTTTCCAACAAAGTTTTGTTGTAAAGTTACTCTTTGAGTTCTCTCTGCTCCATCTACCATAATTATGAATCTGTGGTTTTATATGTAGATTGTGCTCACCTGGTCTAGTCATCTTTGATACTCACTTTGATACTCCTCGACCTTTTACTACATTTGCTTGTTCTTTTCTTTAAATAAGAAAGCAATAATCTTAAATTACAAGTCCTAGCTGGTCTTTGGTGGTTTATAAAATTGGTTTTAAAGGGTAGTTTTAAAAGAGATGGTTTATTTAAAGCATAAAAACATAGAACAAAGAAGGAAACTCCACAAAAGCTGCATTGGATTTTTGAGCTATTAAAAACATTGGTTATCTCTGGTTCCTGTCATGAAATCTTTCTGTCTGATTGCTGATCTTTTTTTTTACTCACAAAGTCTTCCTCTTTGCAACTGAGGCCTTTTTTTTTTCAAAGTAAGTTTTTAGATGGTCCAAGGCTGATCTTTCCCTCGTTTTAATCACAGCCCTGAAGCGCACTGTAATTGTTTGATTATCATATTTGACCTTCAGTGCGCTGACTGGATTGTTTACACGGTTTTGGGGTTGCCAGAAAAGTAAAGAAGAAAAACACCAAAGATCCGTGTGATACTGTAATTGAGTGTCACATGTCGGTGCATTTGCTGGATCGTGCCTCAAGAAACCGTCCTCACCATTGCTCCCATATGTTACAGTCATGTGAGCATTCTGGCAATCAGCACCACATTAATTTTCCCCTTCTCCCTCTTTTATGATCCTGGCTTCACATCCTGGCAGGCAGCACAACCTTCTTCTTTTTTTTCATATATATCCATCCACAGAACATCACAATCTGAGATGCCTGCATCCTGACTTTCCCCAGGGACATAACTTGATTGCAATTTTGTATCAGCAATGGAAAGTCTTGTGGGTTTTGTGTTGGTGGCAACTGTTGGCAAGACTGTGGAGACTTGGCACACAAATATTTTAAAAGAAACACGGCCAAGATGCAACACAAGCCAACAGTGTTATTTACTTTAATAGTGTTTTCCCCACTGGTGGAAAACAGATGACAGTAAACAGAGGGGGATTACCAGCAAATTGATAAAACAGTCGTAGGATAATTCATCACGCAACGTTTCTTTTACACAGTGCGCTGTTTCATTCTTCTGTATTTATCAAAAGATGCTGTAAGCTAGTCCAAGCTAGTTAGTGGAGTGGAGCATTAGTGCCATCTAGTGGCAAGGGCACATCGCCACAAATCCAGGCTTAGGAGGAATGTCTACTAAGCAGGAATCTAGTATAATTTCATGCTAATTTAAGCCTGTATTCATCCATTCACAGCTACTTAGATATGTAATAACAGGGGGAAAAAATGCAACATGAATCAGTGGCTAACTGCCCGTAGGGAGCATGTCGCTGGGGTCATTTTGGCCTGCAGTGAACAATCACTTATGCCGAGTGATAATAAGCAAGAGTAATTGGACGGAAAACTCAGAACTCACGCATCCGTACCGACTGTCATGCTCAAAGACAGCATGCTCTCCTCTTCCGAATACGCACCCAAAGCACACATAACAATGCGCGCCTCCAGTCTCTCTGAGCCACATCGAACTGGGAAGCCAACAGATTTTTTCAGTTGATCGATTGCCAAAAGAAAAGGAAAGGAAAGGTGGAGGAGAGAGGAAGAGACTAAAAAGAGAAAAGGCCCAAAGATACTGAAACCTCGAGGAGCAGGTCAAGACTGTGGAGACTTGGCATACAAATAAGCCGCCGTGCATTGCGGCTTATGTGACGCTTTCTTCATGTTATATATATAATTATTTAGGAATTGTAAAAATCGTTGTGTCGTTCTAGTCTTGAAAAGAGTGTAGGTTAATTGCTTTTTTGTCTAGCTATGTTTGCTCATTGATCCATAGCCATAATGCACCACGAACACTCAGTATTCATACTGACTTATTTATAAGTCCCTATTTTCTTTTTTCTTTTTCATACCGGAAAGATTTCCTCTCAGATGAGCATTGTACACAAACATATAATATTTTTCCTGTTACATTACCGCTAGATAACATATCGTCTGATTACAACTGTGTTATTTGAAAAGTATTTATAAAACACACTCATATTTTATATATTTTTTGTTTTTTGCACTTGTGGATACAAGTTCATTTTTATGTTTTATTAGTTGATTTGAAGAAAACAGAAAACAAAACATAAAGGTAAAGATGGATTGGACTAAAACATCACTGTTTTTTAGCCCTATATTCCCCAGTAAGTCTGTAGAGAAAATGTGGTATTTGGTACCCCTAATCAACATGTAGATTGGTTTACTCTTGGTTTGCGTGAACATAGATAGCTGGGATGGGGTCCAATTTCCAGCCTGAATTATAATGTAAGTCGACCCCAACATTAATGCTGAATAAGAACCTGAGGCTGAATCTGCCAAACAAAGTTAACTGATATTTAGCAGTTTTTAAACATCTTTTGTTCCCACAGTAAAAATGTCTGTGCTTGTTTATGACAGTGCCTTTAAAAAACAAGCATCAAAAAAGATCAGCTCAAGGCAAAGAAACCTAGAAGAGTAAAAAATGACTGTTGATAGGGTATCTGTTATTGTTCCCAACAAGTGTGGTGAAATGCCCTTGCAGAGATTCTTAAGGCTGCTGTTGTCCTGTCCTGTCAGTGATGTCTTTATAACATGGCTTTTTAATGTCAGCTTTGATTATGCATAACACACCTACGTCTGTCAAAACATGTCAGCCATCAGTAGTATATCTTATTTGTCAGAATGATCTGATGATGACCTTGGCCAGGCTGATATGATTAAAGTTATAAAAATGAATGCATTTAATGAGCTCTGGAAATGTCACACTATGTTAACTGAAATAATATGGAGTTTTTAATTATTAAAGTGTAAAATGAAAACATGTCAAGCACATCACTCTGAAGTTTATGAACAATACCGATCCTGTCAGTGAGCTCAAGTGGTGCTGAGTTGGTCAGCTTTTGAAGAAGCTGTTTCCTGTTTGTTTGCATTTTATACACTAAACACAGTTAATAGTCTAAATCTCATTGTTCAGGGATCTTGCGATAAATTTGTTATTTTGTTACCTGTTATAATTATATTTGTATTTTCCTTGTATTCATATTTTTTTAATATCCCAAATGTTTCTGGTCTTTGTCTCCTTCTTTTTTGGAAGCGTGGCATTTTGTTTTTCTACTTCCTGTTTTGTTTCATTCTTTGCTTTTTCTTGTGTCTCCAAAGGTTTGATGTCGTCCCTTTTATCCCTGGTTTTTGTCCACCTGTGCCTTATTCCCATCTGTGTCTTATTCTCCACCCTCTGTGAATAGATAGTCTTGTCTTCCCTTTGTCATCCTGTCAGATTGTCAGATTGTGCTTCAGGTGTCTTCCACTCCCCTCTCTTGTATCCTTTTGTGGTTTCCACTTTTGTTTCATATTTTGGTTTTTGTACAATTTAAGATTTTTACAACAGCCAGACTCACTTTGCCATCCTGGTTCGGTTCCTCTCACCACTGAATTTTCTCAGATTTCTTAAGAGAGAGTCCAAATGTTGAATTATTAACTTAAAAGTTCCAAATGCTTCTTCTTTAAAGACTCATAATTTTATTTTAGGGTCTACTTGAATAACTGTATGTCTTATAATGAAAAAGAGGCAAAGTTTTTGAATAATATCAGTAATCGATTAAATTAATATTTCTCAAATGTTTAAACGGTTACATTTGGTGTTTAAATGAAACTCTGTTTTAAGACATTGTAGTAATTTAACTTGTCCAGGGATTACATATTTGACTTCATGAGTTCAAGGTGAGAATGAAAACTGTAATTTATTCACTTCATATAAAACCTTTGATGGCATTTATCTGTCTGCTGAACTCATAAAGACGAGACATTGACAGTGGCACGTAAAGAGAACCCAGATCAATCAGTCTGTGTAAAGCTTGGTGTATTTAAAAAGGATAATTCTTCACCAGCCCTGACATTTGCTTTGAAGCTCATCAAAGTAATGACAGAAAACAGGATCATAAAATCATCCATCATCCATTTAAACCTTTTAGGACTAGAAATTAAAATATATTCAGAGTTCTAACACCATAATGCCATCTACATTTCTAATTAAAATAAAGTGACATGTTAAAGATTAAACAGCGCTAGAATACGATCTTAATTCAAATCTCTTAATGTAGGATGTGCTTACAGAGATGGTTGTAATATGCACTTTGTCCACAAGATGCCAGTATAAGCAGGTCAAAAGAGAACAGAAAGTTTGTCAGTGCTGACAACTCAAACTCCAGTGCCTCTACACCATAGGTGCCAAAATCCAGTCCTCAAGGGCTTTGATTTATATTACAGCACCTTATTAGTGAATAAACATGGTACAATAAAAGTACTTTTAGAAGTGCATTTTTCCAAACAATTACATTTACTTCAGTGTTTTGTTTGTTTTTAATTACTTGAGTAGGGTTAGGGGTTGCCACCTCAGCATGCAGTCAAGTTCTATAGAGTCTTGTTAATGACCTACTAATTTTATTCAAGTGTGTTGCAGCAGGGACACATTTAAAAGTTTCAGGACACCAGCCCTCAAGGACTGGAGTTTGACACCCCTGCTCTACACCATTATTCCTCTGCCATCTGCCATGTGGTTGAGATGAACACCCTTAAGTTACATTTGTTCCCCAAAAATTTAACTGAAGATTAAAGACAAAGTCTTGGCTTGTAAAGTTTGAGGTAAAACAGCTTTAAAAAAAAAAAAAAAAAAAAAAAAAAAAAAAAAAAAAAAAAAAAAGAAAAAAAAAACAAAATAATAAGAAAAAAAAAAAAAAAAAAGCAAACAAAAAA
>VUQG01046171.1:120444-150582 GCA_015106755.1 Etia nguti
ATTAATTAAAAAAAAAAAAAAAAATATAAAAAAATAAAGAAAAAAAAAAAAAAAAAAAAGAAAAAGAAAAAGAAAAAGAAAAAAGATCTGAACAATTTGCAGCTCTCGCCTGTTAGGTAAGACTGCATGATTGAGCCACCAAAGACTTTTTTTTAGCATCTAATGAATCTTTTGAAGTTCTTTCATGTCCTGGTGGATGCACAAACAACCTCAAGATCCATAACCTCATTAATGGGCTGTAATCTTTTCCTGTCACTAAAACTATGTCGAGTCAAGCAAATAGCTCCAGTTGGCTTTTTTATTTTGTGGAGTAAGCTTTTACTCCAAAAACCACATGCCATGCAAATGCAAATACAAATGAAAATGCAAATGCAAAAAAAAAAAGAAGAAGAAGAAAAAAGAAACACACACACACACACATAAAGCACATGCCGCACACACTGAGAGGGCACCTATTTTTGTGCTATGGCAGATGTGGCCATTGGCTGTGATGGTTAATCCAGAATACTGGGTTTGATACAAGGAGATTTAGCCATAACCATGATACGAACATCTGTCAGGCTCCCCTTTCGAGCTCTCTAACCCAGACAGTACAAAAGCGGAATATTTTTCTCTACCCTTTTGATGAAGAAGAGGAAAAGCAGTTAATAGTTTCAGAACCTGAGGTAAGTGCACAAGGAATTAATCAATCTAGGATGTTCCATGGCCTAGAAAAAGAGGTGCCTGATTCACTACAGCTTATGTAATATGTTTTCCACAATTTGGATTCTACATGCTTTGTATTTGTGGTACAGAACATTTGTCAATTTTAATGTATGTCTTCAACAAATATTATTCAGGCGACAGTAAATACAACTGCAGTTTATTAATACATATACTGATGAAAGCAGGTATGACGATGCAGTTACAAGTATATACTGGACAAGGTGGAGACATTTAGAAACCTATTTTGCCTGGTTTGAAGTCCAAAGATAGTATATATGTATATATATGTGTGTAGTTAAAATAACATTGAATTAATAGTTTAATTAAAAGAATGAATAGAAATGTTACTGTTATTATCACTGCAGTAGGAGAACCGGGGCTAACTGTTTTAAAGATAATGTAAAATTGTATTCTGATTTGTTTTTTATTTGGTTTTTTTTAACTGAAAAGAGGTTATTTGGGGTTGTTTTAATTAGTCAACTTGGCTTGAAGGTTATACTTTTTAAGTTGACACAAGCTTTGTTTTGCTCCCATCATGGATGCATTTGATTTCAATATGATATTCATGCTATCAGCTTTTACAATGAGCACCACTGAAGATAATAAATGCATATGTCATCTGAAATTTGCAACTGCACACTTAAATGCAGTTTGAAGTGTTCAGAAGTGGTTTATTATAATTGAAGTGTTGCAGTGTCAGTATAATGTAGATGGCACTCTTGACTTTACAAAGTTAAATAAACCTCTGCATTCTGTTATACTCAAATTACCTGAAAATGTGGTCAAGTTCTGTCATTTGACATTTGAATTTTCTTTTATACTTTGCAAAAGCACATTTAATTCAGGATCATACCCTCACTGCCTGCAGCTTGCAAAGAGCGTAAAAGAACTGCACACGCAGCCCACATTCACAGCATGACACGCTGCCTTGTATAAAAATGAGGGGGAAAAAATGTGAGCATGCCAATGGACACGACGATTTTAGATTGACTGATGAAATTAAATTTTAATGATCCTTGGAAGAAATTGGGTCATTGCAGCAGCATACAGCACAGAAGGAAAACTGAGAACAGATGTTGAAGGCAAAGTAAGTGAGGCAATTAACGATGACATTATTACAGCATTAAAGAAAATGATTCTCAAGATGCAAAGTGTCCTAGAAAAATCAATATGATGTATTAATCATCGAAACATTGCTGGCAAAAGGTTCCATTACATAAGGGAATAACTGTATTAATTACTCGTAAAATAGCACGTTCAACGACACATAAGTGATGGGCTAATTATTTTTTAAGGTCACACTCTTGGTGGGCCAGTCATATTTGAAGATAAATTAATAAATACAAAATGTCAGATTACATTCTATAGCATGTTCTCATGACTTTAAATACACTGTAGTTACCTAAATCTACTTTTTGTTATCATGGGTAAATTGGGTCTGCAGCAGATGAATCATCTATCATCACCAACATTTGTCGAAAAACACCCCAGAAGAGCCCAAAACGATAAGCGTTTCATAACGTTCATAAACAGAGATGGGCAGTAACTTGTTAAAAGTAACGCGTTACAGTAATTCGATTACTTTTTCAAGTAATGAGTAAAGTAAGGGATTACTATTGCAAAAAAAAGTAATTAGATGACTGTTACTTTCTCGTAAGAACGCTGCGTTACTGCGTTATTAAACCGTGATTTTGTTTGTGAAAGAGTCTCATGACAATAACGTACGAGCGTGCGACGTCAGTGGCAGCAACAGACGATAATATTGAGTGCGGGAGAGAGTATGGCCATGCAACGTTTAAAGCTTGGAAGTACTTACATTACTTTGAGTTTGACTCCGTAAAAAGTGACAAAAACATTAGCGTGCGCTGTACACTCTGCGTGGGAAGAAAACGTCTTTCACCACGAAAAATTTAATTTAAAATCTGAGCAAGCACCTGGCACTCTGCCACGGGAATGTGAAATTCACAGAGAAACCCCCGGATCCCCCCACTGACATGACCGCTGCGGCTACACCATCCAATTCCACCGGGCAAACCTCCACCCGCCCCACTCCTGCTAAACAGGTGAAAATAGATTTAAGAGCGACAGGACTTTGTGCCGCTGAATCTTTGATTTTATTTATTTTCTGCTGTGTTTTACTTGCATCTATTTGAAAGAGTGAGTGTAAACACAAAAAATTATTTTATTTTATATGCTGGAATATGCAGAAAATAAGTTTCAATGTTAAACACATTTTTTCCAGTCAGAAAATGCATATAATTTAATTTTTGCTTGATGCAATGTGCATAAAGTTAAAAGACTAAAACTAATAAAACAAGTTTTAAAAAGAGACTTTTTCATTTGATTACATTTTATATGATGGATTATGCAGAAAAAATAGAATTGGGCTGAAAGGTTTATTGCATTATAACGTATTTGGGTTGTGTATCATGTTTATAAAAAGTAACTAAGTAATAAAGTAACTAATTACTTTTGAAAATAAGTAATCAGTAAAGTAACGGGATTACTTTCTTGGAGAGGTAATCAGTAAGTAGTAACTAATTACTATTTTCAAGTAACTTGACCAACACTGTTCATAACATACTAGTAATATTACAATTAATCTGTGAAATATAAAACCTATAATTTGTCCATGTAAGGGGTGGATACTGAACCAAAGTTGTTCTTGTTCCATGTTGTCCTGCACTTTGAAACTAGGAAGAATTTCTGGGAAGAAATAGGAAGAAATGGACGGTTTGAAACTGTAATTTGTGTGACACAAACCAGAAACGCAGAGTGTTCACCAAAGTAGAAGTTGAGTTTTTTGAAACATTTTGGTATCAGCAGTACGGCACAACTTCCACTTTGACATTAAATGCTCTTTATTTTTAAGTTTAGCTTAGCGAGCGAATGGCAAGTATTTACAGACAAGTTGATGTCTCCCATTCAAACTATAGGTAACTGTAATCTGCTACTAAAGCAATCACTAGGGGGTTTCTGGTGCAGCACACAGAAACTTTTAAGTGAAAAAACTTTTAAGATTATATATGTTCTACCATATTGATGTGAATGTGACCTCTAGAGTATTTTCAGAAACTGTACAATCACACCTTTTTGTCTTAGATATGTTTAATTAAATGTAGACTGTCCAATTTTCAACCGTCTAGTTATCAAGCTGAGGTGAAGTTGAAGAATTTGGAGGTAGTCCTCCTTCTTATTATTCTAATCACTTTGTGCAATGTGCAATTTAAATGAATTCAGCTGCAAAGAAGACGGATCAAATATCCAGTCAGAATTATTCCAGAAGCTTGTTGATGGCTACCAAAAACATCTGGCCAAGGTGCAGCTTGCTAAGAGATATTAACCAAATTTAAGCGGGAGGTAATATATGCTTCTGACCTTGTATGTGTACTTTTGGCCCTATGTGGATTAAAGAAAATGGAAATTAAATCCAATTCTTGTTTTTTTCAGTGCAGCAATATGTGAATTATAACACATTATCATAGCGTATGCATAAATAGCACTGCTGCAGCGTCCATGCTGTGCAAATGTTCTGATGTTTGTATGCAGCAGAGATAATTGCACATACAGTAATTATGTTCAATAATTATGTTACATTAAAGCAGTGTCTGTAATTCATCAGCACCTGTCTGCCTGTATTTCCTAATAAATCCATGTAGCAAACCCTACAAAGTCACTGTGGAGAACACGACAGTCCATACACTGGCAATGGTAAATCCACAGACTGTGTAAATATATGCCATGCTACATATCGGCATGTTAGCATTACCAAAGCAAAGGAGCACTTCGACACAATTTTGCAGGACTTCTGCTATGACTGTGGGCTGATTAACCAAAATTCATCCCTTTCTACACATTTTTATTGTTTTAGACAACATGTATTCTTGAAGCCACAAACAGGAAATGGAAAAAAAAAAAACATGAAACATTTTTACAAGCTCTGTCTCATGAGGAATTTTGAGGATAGACTTCAAATAAATATATTTTTTAAAATGCATCAGAAGAAGCATTTTTTTTTTTCAGCAACCAAAACATTAATTTTGATATCAGACTAATGACACTGCTGAAACGATGCAGCCTCATCAACACATATAGCTGCTCTGTAAGCAGTGAGTAATTTCAGCTTATTACCCCTGGTACACCATGTAAGTATCGAACTGCCAGGTCAGGTTTTAGCTCTGCACTGAATATCTGATTGAGTTTTAATTGGTTTGGAGACCAACAGATGAAGGGCAAACTACAATCATTTTTTGTGTGCTTCTTTGCAACAAGATTAAAGGTAAACATACATAATCCAGTGTAATTCTCTGGACTGACTGACTGACTGACCTTACAGTCACATTCAAAATCAGTAAATCATTTTTGCCAGAAAACAACATCCATTCAATAAATATTCAGTAATCCAAGTTGAGGACTGAGATGCAGAAGTC
Source organism: Etia nguti (assembly GCA_015106755.1). Classification (NCBI taxonomy): domain Eukaryota; kingdom Metazoa; phylum Chordata; class Actinopteri; order Cichliformes; family Cichlidae; genus Etia; species Etia nguti. The sequence goes on from VUQG01046171.1 coordinate 125,580, forward strand.
CTCCCCCTCACGTGACACCTTAGTTTATTAATCAGCAGACGCTTGAATTTTATTTTAGGACTAAAGTCAGGACTCAACAGAAAACAGCAATGTTATTGTATATCCTGCCTTATTTTGAACAGCTCTTGTGTTTTCTGCTTTTTTTCTTTTTTGTTTCTTCTTCTTGCTTTTGAACAAAGGTAGAAAATCCTTGACTGACCCCTTCTGAAGACATTTAATCGAATGGCAATGTAACATATAATAAAGAAAAATACAGCAATCTCCAGTAAGCACTATCTCAATACATGTATGTGTATATATGTACACTATGACGTCAAATTAAAACTGGGATAATTTTGTGGAAATATCAATCATAAATTAATATTTTAACATGTCATTTTGGGGCTAAACTTCACAAAACATGAAACATTGATTCTATAAAGCATTCTTTCTTGTAGTATTTGATAATAATAATAATAATAATTATATATATATATATATATATATATATATATATATATATATATTTCTGTTTAAAAAGAAAGAAAAAAAAACTTAGTTTTGCTTTGAAAATGAAATAGTTTCAGTTTTTAAAAGGAAGCAGGGAAAATCCTTCAGACATACAAAATTAAATTTTAAAGCCAATGCATTACACTCATTGAGCTGAACACAGTAAGTTTTGTTGTAGTCAATGATTTAGGCCCTTCTAAAAGTTGTACAATAAAGACTTAGTATACACTTACTGAAATTGGATGTGGTAAGTCACCCAAAGCACTTCAGAGTAATCAGCCTCTTTCCTTTCTCTCAGCAGCAACATACACTGGACCTTTAGTTAACATGCTCCCCACTTGAGAGTGGGGAAGAGCAGTTTGAACTTTACTCCGCGATTCGATTGAATGCAGTACCCTGCACTGACATTTACCTTTACTTGTAAGCCAGCAGCAATTTGTACTATTAAAGGTGGATTCAAAGGTGCACCTTGTGCTGCTGTTTTCTTGATCCAAGTAGCTATCTGCATTGTCTGGGGAAAATAAACAAAAATTTAAATTCAATTTTTTGACAGAATAAATTCACAAATTGGGCTGGATTTTATTGGTGAGTGTGCATTCAGTCAGTGTTATTGTAGACACACGCTCCTCAATCCCAGGGTCTTAATCCTCGTCCCCTTACGCCTTGCTGATGTCAGAACTTGGAGTTTGCCTGTTATTTTTTCACATAACTGCAAACACAGGACATGGTCATTGTGGCCAACAAGTAGAAACAAGTAGACTTTAAACTTCTGTCTCAATTCTGAATCCAGCCAATCCCAGTTCTTATAAACCAGACACACTCTGAACAGGTTATTACAGGACCACTCTCAAGTCACTTTATTTTATATATAGCACAACCAGGTGCAACATATGACTTCATTCGATGAGAGTCTGATCTTGTCTCACCCCTCTCTGTGATGACAGATCACCTCACCTTTTAGTGTTGACATTTGTGAGATATACACTATATATATATCATGGATATAACACTTTTCAAGTAACCCTTGGAACAAAGTAGGTCATTCCAGGTCATCAGTGATTAACACTTCCTTTTTTGACTCTTGACTATTCCATAAATTTGGATTGCCATTGACTGATGTTTTGTTCATTGGTAAATGTTGAACACAGGAGCAGAGGCTTTTTGAGCTTTTGCAGCAAAAGGTCATCTGATTCTCAAATGTTTATTCATGATGTTGCAGGTCTTGGTTTCCTTCTCCACCTCTGAGATATTATAATACATTTACTGTCTGGCACTCAAGCTTTGCTCCACACTTTTTAAAATTTTTACTGCTGTTATTAGTGAAGTTGGGTTTTTTTTAATCTGTGGCTCATTCATAGCACAAAGGCTATTGATAGCATTTAATGTTGCGTCACTTCCCCTTCCTCATCTATACTGAAAACTACAACAATATGTCACTTTACAGTAATACAGCAAACAACGCAGGGTTTTTGCAGAAGCACTAATTAATTTTTTTTCTGTTTTATTTTTCTTCAGATAACAGCTGGTGCAGTAAAATCATGGGCAAGTCAGGGAGTAAAGTTCTCATAGAAACCTCTGTGGATGGGGTTCAAGCACAGGTAAAAGCAGCCAGCTTGAACACAATACACAACCTTCACACACACACAAACACATCCAGACCCCAACTGGCGAACACACATATAATATCTGTGTGTTAAGTAAAAACCCATTACGCTGCTGTGAGTGTTAGTGCTCTGGTGGTTACAAAAATATGTGTTTTCTGGTAAAATGGGCCAGCTGCTGTACTCTCTGGCTATGACAGGTTATGCAACCAGATCAGACACAGCTTCCTTTCACACTTTCGCATCCCTCCATCATACCTATAATCATCAAAATACATTACTGTGCTTTGGAAAATCCATTTTAGCCATTAATAACAGGACTAAAGAGATGCTCTGGGATATATGTAGATAAACAGTTCTTTTCTCTTCAAAAAAGAAAAAAACTTTATATCTTTATGTAAACTTCTCGCAAGAAGCGCCGTAGCTAGATCAAATTTTCAGTGTGATCTTTCTACTGTAAATTGTGCTTTACAGTAGAAACACCTTTTTCTTGCACTTTTTCTTATACACAGCAAATCTCTCCAAATGCCAGAGGAGATGTTTTAATTAACTGCAATAAATAAAGAAAAAATATATATTTTTGCATCATCATCACCTTAGGTCATTTTCTTTAAAAGCAAGTGAAGCCAGATATGATGAAATCAAAAATAAGAACAGAACAAATTTCACAAAATTAACAGCTAATTTCACCGAGCTTGAATTTCTTATAACTATAATTTACTCTGTTTAGAAACAACTATTGGTATGAAAATTGGACCATTTACAAACTGCATTCTAAGTAACTGAGTGTTTACTAAATTTGATGAGGCCTCAGAGTTAGTAGAGTTAGTTCGTTTAATTATTTATACTAAAAATAGATGCACTTGTGTAATGGCTTTGTGAATAAATGGCTCTCTGCTGTTGTTGGACCTTGCTGAAGCGTTTTCTAGTCAGACAGTGCCTCCTTTTTTTAACTCTGCCAGAGACTTTACTTTGAATCAAAGGCCTCTGTTACTTTTCCAACTCAGAAGTCTTTGTGCTTTGTGAGAATTCAAAAGTGAGACCTAAGAATTAAAAGCATTTCCTTTTCTACACTTCTTCAATGAGTGTTATTTCACATTAGGGTAAATTGTGCTTTTTCTTTGCTGTTCCTTTCATTGCCCTGTCTAATGGATCTGGATAGTCTTACGCTTCCTGGTGCAGGATGCAGAGAATTAAATTAATATTTCAAAATGTTTCTAATGTTTTCCTGCTGCACACAGAAATGTGCTTTGTTCACTTAAAGCTCAGCTTTACCATCATATTAAATGCGAGTTCACCCTGAACAAGGGCATATACCAGCAGGAGTTTGTGGCATCACAATTCGTTCGCATCCAATGATGGTCCAGTACACAACTTATATAAATGCAATAAGGAGGAAAACTGAAAGAGACAGTTTAATACAGGCTACAAGTACTGTTCAGGGAAATAGGACACACATTGTAATCAGCAGGGAAACATTTGAAACAAATAATATTTTGATATTAATTGTTTTTAAATTATTTAATTAGGTAGAATGAGAGGATAGATGGTCACAAAAGTGCAAAACTATTTAGCTTAAAACATGTTTGAAGGGCACCTTAATATATTTGATCTTGAATAAAATAGATAAGTGGAATTTTTTGGTAATCTCAGCATGGTTCAAAATAGTTACAGAAGTTAGACACAGCCGTAGTTTATGGCCACATAAAGAGGATGCCACATTCAAGATTCACTGTATAAACTTATATTAACAAAACAAAAATTGCTGAAACTATGAGAGCCTGGAGGCCTGGCCTTGAAAAGATAGGAGTTCTGGTTGACCACACAGTGGGCCTAGGACCCAAAGTTCCCAATCTTCAACTAATTAAAAAGTGCATAAACTATCAAATAACACTGCAAAAAAGAAAAAGGGGAAAAAATAGAAAAATTAACAGACCTAAAATCTCAAAAAGCCAAAAAAATAAATAAAAAAATAAAAATCAATCTATTGGAAAAGAGACTCCTTTTCTCCGGACTCACTTAAATTGGTTCAGATGTATCCTTGTGAAGTCTTTGCATCGGTGTTTCACGCTCATATTTTAAAAGAGGCTTTTGAATTTGTAGCACCTAAACTTAAACAGCCGTCCTCAGTTCGTCAGATCAAACAAAACTGTGGTTTGTTTTAAAGGCTGCTGAAAACTTATTTTTGTAGGTTAGCTTTTTTTCAATATTTTGCCCATTGTCTGTAGCCTTTTGTTCTCCTAATACGTGTGTATAGGAGTGTGTATGCATGAAAGACTGTGTTCGCATGTATAAATATATACACTAATTTTTAATGTGTAATGTTGTTGTTTTTTTAATCCAAACTGTGAAGCACTTTAAAACTGTGTGTTTTAAAATGTTATATACACATTATTATTATATTATTATTATTATTATCATCATCATCACAGTGCGTGTTATCCTTGGTCATCTACTGTACTTTCCCCTCAGTGCCCCAAATTTTCTTTCATTCCTTAACCTAGCTGACCTAAATTTCCTGCACCAAGTGAGTGTACTTTTCAGCTTATGCTGTGGCTAAAAGGCATACCCTAACACCCAATCTCTACTTGTACTTGCTGACTGGGTGCCATCATTGTAAGCTCTTGTGACTCGGTGGTGGGCTCCACAAGACGAAGCTAGACTGAAGTGCATTGCTTCACTGGGATTAGGGATTAAGATTTCCCTGGCTGCTTTGGCTGAGTAAATCTGGGGATTATGATGTCGACAGCCTGTGGCTGCAGGAGAGGAAATTGAATTGTGACGGACGGAACACCGATGGCCCAGAATTACAGCGCAGTGAGTGAGAACTCAGAGATGGGAGTCCATGTCTGTGCCTTTCTCCTGCTCAGGAAAACCTCCACTGGACACCATTTACTGCCTTAGGGGTGTTGCTTACATAGCAGAATCAATCTGAGTAGATGTTTAGGATGTTGATTGTGTGCTAAGAAGATTTCTGTATCACTGGTAATCCTGCTCTGACCTGTGAAGCATCAGGTGGTGAGTACTGTGAACTGCAACAGGAAACACTTACATATTAACCAGAGGATTTCTGACTTGTTGCACAACTGAAGTCAGTGTTAAAGAGAATATCTTGTCTCTATGTGTGAGAATCCAAAAACATGAGAAGCTGTGTAAATCTGACCGTGTAAGATAACAAACTGACACATTCAGTGCCAACTTACTGTGTTCATGTGTGCCTGTCTGTCTGTGCATAAGCCAACCCCTGCTGTTGCTCCTGCTGCTGCTGCTGCTGCTGTTAAATTCGAAGGACAAACTAAAACCAAGAGGATGAAGGTGAAATGGACCCAGCTGGGTTTGGTGTTCTTCCTCATATTGTCACTGGTGATGACAGGATGCTTCTTCTGGCAATATCAGATGCCAAAAGTCCAGCCAGGTGAGAGCACGTGATTGGTGTCAGGTGAATAAAAACCTCAAACAAAGCACATTTATATTGACTTAACATGATATTAATTATAACACAGATGCAAATAAAAAAAAGTCACGATTTAGGGATTTTGTACAGGCTTTTTTAAAAATAGTTATTTAGGTCAGGCTAAATATTGCAATTAGCCTCCAGACTGTGAGCTGTGGATTATTTGAGATTTCAGGCACTCTCTTGAGACTCTAAATGAAATAAACTGTCTTCCATGATATGATTTTTCACACAAATTGCACAAAAGTATTATACTTCAGAAATGTGTTTGACTTGATTTGAGTCACTTAAGTCTTGCTTGTTGACTGGCTTGCCTTAAAACTGTCTAAAAAGCAGCTGGAGAAGCTTTTTTTTTTTTTAATTTCACTGTGCTTTCTTTCTGGACAAATGATTAATATGCACTTGGTTACAGCCAAATTAAGCAGGTCCTCAATGTGCTATTCAGTTACAGCCAGTTCCTTATGTACACCCACTAAATGCTTCTTTCTTATCTGATGTGAATGCAAAAATGAGACTCTCAAGATATACAGATCTCTTAATTATGAGATAAAACAATATCATAATTGTATGATCTTTATCTTGTAATTATGAGATATACCAGTAGCTCTCTTAGTGGGAGCATTTGTAGCTTCATTTCAAGTTCAAAATCTCAGAAAGTGGCTTCAGGTAAGGTAAGATAAGAACTTTAATGCGCTTAAGCAAACCCAGCACACAAGATATGTAATGTGATTCTACATGAATAAAGGGGATATTAATGGGAAAGGTTTTTTGAAAGAAATAAGCTCTTTAGAATTAAAAGGGTAATAATAAATCCAATGAAATATTACATGAGTTCACTGCATGACGCGGTCACATGCTTTTTGAAGAGAGTGTTATGTATTGCACATTTTGTGAGATTGGATCCTATAAGAACAGTGGGGTTCGTCAAAAAAAGGAGAGAATTATTGAACCTCCAGCTCACTTAGACTGACAGTATCAAGTGGTGATTCCAATAGTCTACCCTCTCCCTCTGCTCTTTATTTCTCGTTTCCCCTTCTCCTGTCTATACCACCCAGATGAAGGAATGGGTCGCAGTGCCAAATCAGAGATGATGTGTCCCCGTTTCCCTGACCCTCTACCTCTGGAGCATCCTATCCCCAGTCTGAAAGAAGCACTGGAAAAGGTGAGATGAGTTTGCCATGCACAGACCACAGACTTAAATCTGCAGGCGCTTTTCCAGCATGTCCATTCAAGTCGGAGTAAATTTACAGGCTGGCCAGTAATCCTTAACACCAAATGTCGGTTCAGTTGACAGAGGGAGATTAAAGACATAGTGGATGAAAAATCTGAGAGTCTGTCCGAGCAAAAGGTTGTGTTACTGTAGTCAGGAGGTTGCACTGTAGCACCCGCTAGAGAATTTGGGAATGCAATGTAGTGGATGGACATAACTTTAGTAACCACAGAAATAAACTGAAATGAGCATAAAGTCCAGCAAATCTAAAGCTGAGCAGATGATTGCTATCTACACTTTAGTTTGTATTTTCCATCATTTGAGAAAAGCTTCTTTTAATCTCAGCAGCCACCAAAGCCAAATAGAAAATGGATAAAAGACACATTTGATCTGATCACACTGAAAATGTTCTTGTGCTAACATTGCCCCCCTCTCACCTGTACATACTAATGTAGTGTCTTCTGAAGCACATTCGGTCATTTCTCCTAATTAATGTGGGAATATAAGTTATATAGACAGAGCTCACTGAGTCTTGATGCTTGGCAAAGAAGTGAAAATGATCTTAGATAGATAGATCGATGCCACCTTCACATCTTTAAAATAAAGCTCTAACATGAAGAAAAGTATAAGAAGTTCATTAACTGGAAATATTCACTACTCACTTCTTGCTGTGTCTCACCCAGGTGGACGTTTTGCTTCGGCAGACCATCAACCCTATCAGCCTTCCTGCCTTGTCAGCCATCGTAATCCTAAATGACACTGTTTTGTGGACAGGCAACTTTGGAAAGCGGAATGCCAGCGACCCTCACTCAGGACCAACAAACGAGTACACAATCTACAGGTGAGTGCCTTAAAGCTCATTCGTAGGTCTTATCAATGATCCTATCTATAAAAGTCTAAACTTAATTAAACTGCTTGATTAAAGAAGAAAATATTAAAAATATAAGAAAATATTCATAACAGCTTATGAATAGAAAAGTCTTCCCTGGTCCACAAAAATAATGACAAAACGATAATGAGGTGTACATTACCTGTTCAATTATATATTCTTGGAGCAGCAGCTGGAGCAGGTCCTTTATAGAAATCCTCTTAAAACCAAAACTAAATTAAGCTGTTTTCACACAGGCACTGCAGCCCTGACCTTTTCTAGGACTTAACCGACAGAGGTGCAAATGTCAGATCAGGCATTAGCCACTCTTTACCCTAACCAGCTCCCTTATACAAAGTCCATGTCAAATGTGTGAATACAGCAACCGATATAGCAGTCCAGTCACTGTTGGAGAGTGCACATCATGTGTTTTACCTGCTGCATACAATATATAAGCATTATTTCCAGTCTCACGTGAATCATCAAAAAGTGTCTGAAGGTCAAGTCAAATACATTTTTCATAGATTTTGTATATCTGCTCCTGGAAAGAAAAATGTAAATCATTTAATATCATTATAGTTTGTTTATTTAGCTGTAAACTAGTCATACTTACATACAATGAGCCCAAGAGTCTTGGAATCAGAGATAACAAATGTATGTGTTTTCAAATGTGAACTTCCTTCAAGCTCATTGAAAGTCTCACATTTATAATTCAGAAGGCATGACCTCTCTCTGATCTATTGCCAAACAGCTGATGCCATCTTTTGTCACTAAAAGTGTTAAGTGCTACTGCTTCCACTAGTCATGTCACAGTCTGCAGCTCTGCTGGCATCAGGCCCGCTGCTCATGTTTCCGCAGACCTGCCTTGCAGCTGTTTGCCAGATGTCCTCGGGCTTTCCTCCTGTTCTCTTAACCTGACTACATTACCCTTCAAAACACTAGTTCCCAGTTGTCAGTGGCACCAAGATCCCCCTCACCACCACATCGTTCTTTTGTGCTCCTTAGCCCTTTTAGGAGTTTGCTCGATTGGTTTCTTACAGACTGTTAGGTCCAGTTGCTGATTGCTGGATGCCTCTTTATTGGAACTGGCTGCTGCCCGTAAATGTTTGTCGTGGATGCCTTCTATGGTGCTGACCCTTGATCGCATAACCATCGTGTAAGCCTTTACACCCATTGCTGCTACCTGGGTAACATGTGGAGGGCTAGATCATGTTACCGTATAATTCAGCCAGCACACATCTCGAAAGTATCAGGGTAATGACAGTCCACACTAGCTCAAGAGTTCAGTGAAATGAGATCAAAATTTATAACTTCTAACAATGTTCAAAGTCAAAAAATGCAGCAGATCAGATTTTCATGATTTTCTTTCTTTCTTTTGTGTTTTTAATCAAATAATTTTCTATTTCAGTGGAAACATCTCCTCTTGTTATCCATGCAAACACAAGCAGTTTGTGAAATACTCAAGTGATCATGCAATACCCATGTAATTCATTCATTTCTGTTTCTAGACCATTACTTTGTGTTGCGGGGCATTAATCGTACTTATTGATTTATTTATTTTACTTGAACATTTTTCATCAGACCTGTTTAATATCTATGCCAGTGCTGAGGGTGAGAAGTTAAAGTTTCACAACAATGAATTTTTAATCTCAACATTTTTACTATTATGCGTACACCATTGGGGCACTTTTAGAATACTTAATTCAGCTGTGCTTAGTGGGAAAGCAGCTAATCAGATGAGATGATTAGCTAACTTCCATCCACCCATTTTCTCAATCACTTATGCAATTCAGGATTATGAGGGGAGGATGGGGCGTATCCCCAACTGTCATAGGTGGAGGCACAGGGTGAATCCTGAGCGGGTCGTCAGTCTATCACAGCACTAACACACAGAGTCACCAATTAATTTGATAAGCATGTCTTTGGACTACAATGCTGGAGTACCCGGAGAGAACCCACAAAGGGAGAACCTTCAAAATTGGCATTTACAGCTAAGGATGATGGGAAGAATTGCTATCACAATTTATCCTCTTGGGATTTCATCCAAAGGTGGTCACAATATGTCAGGTTTAACTAAAGTAATTGATCATTATCCAGAATGCCAGTGTGTCTAAAAATGAGACTCTAAAACTTACCTCAAAAAGAAATAGTCAAACTATGAAAAAGATTTTAGAAATGTTACCTCACTTAGTGATTTAAAGAGGTATAAAGTTGGAGGATTTGTGAAAGACACATGAGTTGAAATCAAAGCCTCCAAATCCAACTTGACGTTGCTAAGCTTGCATCCTTCGTTTTAACTATAGAAATGTCAAAGGTCTTTCATCAGACCCTCTTTGCCCAATAAATGCTGTAATCTGAAACGCCAATGTTCAAGTTTGTAAAGCAGTCTTTCTCCTAAAAACATTCATTTTTCAAACCCAGTGCTAGAAAACTCATCACATGATAAAAGGTTATTGTCTCACACTTAAGAAGCTTTCTCTCTTTGCATAACAAAGCACAATTTTTAGTTATCACTCTGTTAGAAAAATACCAAGAGCTAGTCGAATAACACCTTTTTTCCATACAGTAAATAACAAAAGTGAACTAAACATCTGAAATAACTCCTAAATGTCAAACAATCTAAAAAAATTATGGCATCTCTCATGTTTACAAGTACAGTTTATTCTCTAATGAATTACCAAAAATGCATTTAAAATCAGTGTACACCCATGGCTTCCACTGAGCCAAATTCCCCGAACACCAGAACTCTTCAGTTTTGTGCTGATGGGCTTCTTCTATCCACAGTTTCGAAAAATTAATCCACATTGAAACGAAATACCAAAGGATGTGAAAAAACTCTAATTGCAAGATGTCACAAAGTTGAGAGTGTACAAAAAAGATCAGTGATCAAGTAGAAATTAGTGAAAACACAGATGCAACGTAATCAGGTGGTACAGAATAAGCCACAGTGCGACTAATCAAAGCTGCAGACGCTGTCTTCCTAAAATGACACCACAGACAGTGCAATCTGTAGCTCGACAGGAAGTGCTTTAGATTTGGCACAGCAGTTACCAGTGGAAATCAGAGTTTCTGTGACAGCTCAGATAGTGTGAAGAAAATTGCATAACTCCGACCTTCATGTAATAAACCTCGGTTGGTCTTTTGCACACAACTTCATAAGTTTTCTAAAGAAGTTTGATGAATTACAGATAATATTTTTTGTTTGTTTGTTTTTATGGGTGAGACCAAGAAAAAGTGGGGCTCACACTGTGAACTACCTCGGTGAATGCGTAGCCTGTACAGTGAAGTATGGAGGTAGGAGTGTGATCATATAGAGCAATGCAAAAGTTACTGAGGAAAAGACGTATATAGATTGCACCGCCTGTGGATGCACTGGTTTACTGAAGAAGCTCAAGACAAAATATACATGATAAATCACAAAGGCAAACTCAAACGAAAGAAGACAAACTGGAAAGAAAAATAAAAGATGGTTAAAAAAAATTAACTTTTTTTTTCAGTTGGTCAGATTTGAGGACGAGTTTGGTCTAAACAAATTGTGATAGCTGGTGATGGATGTGGCAAAAAATAACTAAAATAATGGCACTGAAAACTTTGTTGTCCCACCAACATAATACCGCACTTTTTTTTAGCTTACTTGAATATGAATATCCTACTAGCACTGGAGTTACTGGACTACTTCATGAATCAAAGGAGATTACAACAGAGGACGCATCATAAATAATTTCAGAATGTAGCATTAGAAAATGTTATACTCGACTCTAATGAATCCTAAAATAAGTAATTACATTCTGTGTACTCCAGAGAGATTAGTAATGGTAAGTCCGAAAGAATGCTTCAAATTCCTTGAATGAATCCTTAAAAAGAATGCAAAGAATTTCAAAAAGGTTACAAGGACTCTGCATAGGATACAAATTGAGGTCAACCTCAATTACAACATTAAATCTTGCTTATATACTAATAATAAAAATCTATAATAAAATACAGTAGTGTGGTAGTAGATGTTTATTTTCCAGTACATAAATGAGTGCTTTATCACTCTTCTCTCCTTCATAACTCACTGTCATCTTGCTTTCTCCCTCTTCTTCAGCACCATGATCATGATGCTATGATCATGGTGCTGAAGAAGATTTTACAGTTTACATATGAGTGATTTGTGCAGCAACTGCCTGAGGGGACTGATTTTCTTTTTCTTTGAGCACCTGGTTTCTCCATTTCTGTGTTGCATTTTATGTATTTTGGCACTTTATCTTTGTTTTTTGGTTTTTTTGTTTCGTTTTTAGGTATGAAGTTCAAGAAACTAAGCCCCAGAGAAGGAGAATTTAAAATTGTCAGTCTACCAATTTGGTGCCATTAAAAAAAAAGCTGTTTCGGCTTTGCTATCACTTCACTGACTGGAGAAATTTGTATTAGTGTACTTTGAAGTTTAGTTTGTTTAATTAACGGTTATATTTTCTTAAAGTTCAACCATTTTATTACATCATTATTATCAGTATGACCAAAGTCATTAAAACATCTCATGCAGAATATACTTTAAATTACAAATTCATGTCAGGAATTTATTAAATAAACCCACAACCCAAACCCACATATCAGTGTAAATCAATTCAAAATTCAGACTTCTGTGCACACAGCTTGGACTGATCAGTCGGTTTTTGAAATGGATAGTTCAACATTTTGAAAAATATGTTTATTTACTTTCCAAGGTCTTGTTTAAAGCCTTATCCACACAAGGAGTGATTTGCTCACGGCACATCACTTTGTGGTTGATGGTTGGTTGCTTGCAGAAATTCCAGTCTCCGATTGCCTAGACAACGTGTGGTGTGTTTATCCTATCCCACCCTGTCACATGTCAATAAAGCGTATCCTGCACTCTCATTAGTAGTTGCTTTAGTTACTCGCCTCAAAGCTGAGAAAAGTTTAACTTGGTTCCGCCCACTCGGTCTCTTGTGGTGGCTTCCTATGTAAACACGGCTTTAAAAGTTGGTTGTCAAGCACTCAGCAGGAAGTTCAGGAAATTTCTAACCCCAACCAAGAAAAACTACAGTACATAAATGCCAATAGTACTTATCTCTTTTACACTTCAACATTGTCCAGAGTAAACGAAAACAACAACATTGTTTCTACACAGGCAATTTCAGCAAAAAAGAACAAAGAATAATAAGCTAAATCCACATCTGAATAGTTGCTTTAATAGTAATAGTCCATATGAATTTCACTCAGTAATAAACTAAATTTGATAACTGGGATACGCACCAGCTCCTCCACAACCCTGAATTGGATAAGCAGAAGAAAATGGATGGATGGATGATACTGCAACAGATGCAGAATATAGCAGTTATTGCATGTTCATCTTGGGGAAATGTTTTGTGTCGATATCTTTTTTTAAAAATTGACTGAATATAAGCCAATATAAGCCATAGTTTTTTTATATGCCTGACAGAGGGTAAAGCACATTTTTATGTAGTGAAAGGAAAAAGGAAAGCAAGGAGGAATACAAAAAATGTGCATCAGCGTGTGATTAAAAAAACTTTTCAACCTTAGCTATCTTTTGCTACATAAAAATCTTATTATGTTGCTTTGCTATCTCTCTTTTAGAATTGCAAGCTTATCAAAAATTTTTCCGACGCTGATGCTGTACAAGCTGTGGGAGGAGGGGAAGATTGGCTCCCTAGATGACCCTCTGGAGAAATATGTGGAGAACTTCACCATCAAAAACCCTCTGGGGAAGATGCGAGACTCCGAGTTGAAATATGTGACAGATGGCCTGATATTTCTCGACAGTGGAGAAGTTCAGATCCGCTCATCTTCAGTCACTCTACGGAGGATGGCTAGCCAGCTCTCAGGTACACACATATACTATATCCCTATGTTGTTAAAATAACACTGAATTCTAGCCTTTTCTTGTTAAAAGAAAACAAAATGCTTCAGCAAAGCAGCAGTTGACTTTTGGGTTTTGCATGACACAGCTTTTTGTCAGCCAATAAACAGAAATTTTAAAATGACAAATTTTTCTTTATGTATAATTTGTGTGCTGAATATCTGAATGAACTTTAAATAATTTCAACCAGCTACACCAATCAGGCAGAACATTATGGCCACCTGCCTAATATTGTGATACCAAAACAGCCCTGACCTGCCGTGCCATGGACTCTTCTAGACCCCTGAAGATGTGCTGTGGTATTTGGCACCAAAATGTTAGCAATAGATCATTGAAGGTGCTTCAAGCTCTGAGTTAAGCCTCCGTGGGCTGGACTTGTTTGTCCAGCACATCGCACAGATGCTCCATTAGAGTGACATCTGGGGAATTTGGAGACCAACACCTCAAACTCATTGTTGTGCCTCTCAAACCTTTCCTAAACCATTTTTGCTTCGTGGCAGGGGCACATTATCCTGCTGAAAGAGGCCACAGCTAGATAGCACACCTTTCTATCAGAACCAGCATTAACTTTTTCAGCAATTTAAGCTAAATTAGCTCGTCTGTTGGATCAGACGACAGGGGACAGCCTTTGCTCCCCACATGCATTAATGGACCTTGGCCCCTCATGAAGCTGTCGCTGGTTCACCACTGTTCCTTCCTTGGATCAATTTTGATGGATACTGACCACTGCAGACTGGGAACAACCCACAAGAGGCGCAGTTTTGGAGATGCTCTGAACCAGCCATCACAATTTCACTCACAATCCTTAAGCTTACATATTTTTGCTGCTTCTAACACATCAACTCTGAGGACAAAATGTTCACTTACTCCCTAATGTATTCCACCCATTAACAGGTAATGAAGAGATAATTAGTGTTATTCACTTCGCCTGTCAGTGGTCATAATGTTATGCCTGATCGGCGTATACATGACTGTGTGGTTTTCCATTTTAAAACACCAAGTTGTACCAGCCTAATAAGCAGGCTAATTTTGCCAGTGGTCCAACTAGCAGAAATATTGTCTCACCCTACAAACACTCTTCCAGTGTTGTTCGTGCAGTTGAGCTCTTATTATCCCAGGAGATTTGGTGGCAGAGAGAATTGCACAGTGAAAGTGAGGCTTCTGGGGAACCATTCTAAAGTGATACTATTCAACAGCCTATCAAAAACATTAGAAAAGTAGACAACATGATACCAGCTTTGAGAGTAAGTGCCTCAAGAAACAAGTTTTTGAATGAAAACCTCTTGAGATTATTTTCTTTCAGAGGAAAAAAGAATCCCGAGAACCATTAGGTTGCAGTTAACATCAAAAGCTAAAGCAAAGAAAATTACCTGTTGCCACTTTAAGGTTGAATTTATAATCAAACTGGAACAATAGAGAGGAACAAAGGGACAGAAGAGGTTTCTGGGAAAGCTCTTGCTACGTGCTTGATTCCTGCGGCAATATTTATTTATTTATTTATTTAGCAACAATATTTCTGGAGACTAATGTTGCTTTATGGATCGATTTTTGAGCTGAAGAAAATGATTCATGAACTGATGAGCCAAATGGCAGTAAAGCTACTATTACTGTGTCACGATGAAGAATTTGGTGCTTTTCCACAGCGCAATAAATTTAGTTCATCTGGATTTTAAACTATGGTTCAGACCCCTCAGTAATATGAAGGTGTCTTTAGAAAGTTGCCATTTTTTATTGGGCAATTTTTATAATTTTCTGACATATTCTGACAGATAATTAATGAATGAAGGACAAAAACAATGTTACAGCTGTAGCTGGTTTGACCTCTCTTTTTTGTCATTTAAAACCCTTTAAAATCGCTTCTTACAGTGCTTCTAATTTAATCTTAAACATCTATGATCTTTTCATTTTCATCGCTATTACCTTGATATGCATAAGTAAAGCAGACATTTAAAAGCAATACTTGCAGCAAAAAATATCTTACCCTAGATTTGTAACATCTATTCAGATAAGACTTTAGATAAGAGTTGCAATGATCATGCCTAAACAGGAACCTGTTTATCTGAAGAGGTTTTCAATATATAACACTTCAGTCTGTGTAACGAATTAAAATATGAGACACACATCTATTGCAAGGAAGGATAATAGGTCTTTAAAAATCCAACCATGTCTCACAATTTGTCATCAAGCCAGAGCGGCTGAACATAATAATGCTTTATAGAAAACTGGTCAAATTTGTCACGTACAAAGAAAGTGCTGTTATAAGGTAAATGAAATAACTATTAGGGTGAAATAGAAAGTGAAGATAGGTGTTTGAGAAGGCTAAAGTATACTAATACAATTCACCCTTTGTTGTTTTTATTTACTAATCTTACTTTTTCTTTTTTTTAAATTTAACACTGTTTTGCTGTTGTTTAATCCAGGCCTGCCCCGGAGGCTCCGAGCTACAAATTTGCTTTGGAAAGGAAAAACTCAATCTGCAATCAATCTTCTACAAGATGATGTCCTTGTCGCGGATCCAGGCACCAAGTATGATTTCTTTTATTGCGCTGACATCAGTGTTTTAATGTGTCAATTCTGACCAAGCAAATGAGTGTTCCTGCAGTGTACAAATATTATTCTGTTACTTATTTCTTAAATTAGAACTACATTCTGCTCCGTGAATGAAAAAACTGTAATTACAATACCTCCCTCTTGATGCTACTTAGATTTTACCTGGGGAGGTTGCATAATTAAATGTCAAGTTTAATTGGCTCAGGTCTTTCCACATACTGTACCTGTCTCTACATGTTACACTGATTGGTAAAATATTTGACCTTTGAGTAAACGAGTGTTTTCAAGTGATATTTTAATGTCTCCAGCACCACACTGTGTTTTTATTAAACCTGTAGGGATCTGAGCTCAGATTTTAGAGAAAGTCACTCATTCCAGCTAAGAAATAGTCCATCAAATAGGATTTGGAAGCAAGGTGTCATTTTTACACTCTGATATTTGTCCTGATGAAACAAACAAGAGTTAATTTTTAAGAAGTGCTGAAAAACGATCTGTTTACCTTCGGACAGAGGCTGATCAGTTGTTTGCACTTTTTTCAGTATGTATAGCCAGTTTTACAAATGCACTGCAGGCCTGAATCCTCCAAAAGGTGTCTGTGAGTAAATCGAGTCCATATTACAAAGTCTCTGTGATGTTGTACTGCACCCCCAAGGGAGCAGTCTGTGTTGCAGTCCATTCTCTGCTAGTGAATGGGACTTTTATGTGCTGCGTCTCCTGCATTCTCTGTCCAGAGAGCTCGCTCACTTAAATTACATGGAATATTTCAAGTACGGTGATATTTAAACGTGAAATATCATGTATTCTTCTTCATTCTCCCAATGCTTTTTATATTTGTTCTTGCAGATGTCACTACAGTAACCTTGCCTTCTCACTGCTCGCTCATGTGATGGCAGAGCGAGTGGCCGGAGTTGACTACCAGCGATGGATCACAGAGAACATCCTGGACCGGCTGGGGATGGAAGACACCAGCTTTGACCTCACCCCGGGGATGCAGAGCCAATTGGCTGTTGGAGTGTACTCAAATGGAAAACCAGCCCCACTCTATGACCTCGGCTGGTACCGGCCTTCTGGTCAGATGTTCTCGACAGCTGCAGATTTGGCCAAGCTCGCCATGATGCTGCTGGGTGCGTATCATCGCAAGCTGCTGGAGCCAGACTCTTTGAAGATCATGCTGACCCCACTCTTCAGGTGCGATAAGGATTATTTTGCTAACCGTACTGGAACACCATGGGAGGTGAATGAGCTGATGGGCTATGAATTGTTGCGTAAAGATGGGGATTTGGATGGCTACTCTGCCACTTTTTCCCTGGTTCCTAGACTGAAGCTTGGCCTAGTGGTGCTAATGGCAGGCAGCCGATCTCAGAAACAGGATGTGGTCACAAAGGCCTACAACCACATTGTCCCAGCCATAGAGAGAGCCTTCAGAGAGGCCAAAAAGGTCCTTGTTGCTCCTCCAAACCCTGATCACTACATTGGATTTTTCACTTACAGCAACATCACTTTCTATGAGATCAAAGTAGGGCCAGACGGAGTCCTGATCATGCAGCAGTTTGGTCCTCAGATTGAAGAGCTCATACCAGAGAAGTACAGGACAATAAAACTTAACTACCTGGTTGAGCGTGTGTTTAAAGTGGTGTTTGAAAAAGAGTACCCTTGTGTTTTGCGAGTCGGCACTGCTTCAGTGTCCCTGGAAGCCCAAGATGGCCAATTATTTAACTTCTACGTGTTTAATAAGCAGGGTTTATCCCCAGGTTTTGATGCACCAGGGCTGAACACATATAACGTGGTCAGAATACCCCGTAGGCCATCCTTCTCCAGCTGAATTGCAACCGTGTTGGGGCCTAAAGACAAACGTGTTCTTGGGATGTGTAAGGGGATGTAAATAGACATTATAAAATATCAAAAGACTGAGGTGAGATGTTGCGATTATTCTAGAGGTCAAAGACATGATTGTGCTCTTGATATACAGAGAGCACAGATAAGCATGGCATCATGTTCAGCCAGCTGTATAATGTCCTTCACAGAAAATTTATTAAATTCACTTCTGAACGATGTATATGAATATCCTTCTCACGCTTGCCCTTCATTACACTTGAGAACTGAACAATTCACACTGTGGTGAGAGTGCTTGTGCTTTTTCCTGTGCTTCATTTAAATTTCACATCGTAGTGATCTTTCTTTTCTTGAGTTTTCATCAGACAGAGCTGCAGAACAGCCCTTTTTGTGGCCATTTACATGAATATTTACATTCATTTTATATTCAACTCTTAAACTGCGATTGAAGTTGCATGAAATGTGTCACTCGTACATATTCATCTTTCTCTGGAAAACAATGTGTTTGTGTTACTTTACTCCTGGCAGGTAAAAGCAGGACATTTAAATGGCAAACTGGAATGTCACCTATTAAATAGGTATGTTGCCACAGATTTGAAACTGCTGGTTTAAAAGCAACAAACGAGCACCGACATGTCACTAAGGTACAAATTGTTTTTATTCCACAATAAGAGGCGATTAAGGACAGGAACACTTCTGGGTGCCTGTGTGACTCTTTTCTGTATAATCCCTGAAAATGGACTCATTCATACCGACCTCTAACACCAATATGAATATGAATACTCCACTCTGAATGCTGCAAAAAGATAACCCATTCAAGAGAACAAAAATAACGCATAATGCAAAGGCCGATGTTTTGTTTTTTTGGTATTAGATAGCATGTCTGAGAATTTTATGGAAATGAAATCTGTATTGAAAATGTTGTTTAGTGTTCAAGCATCCAGTCCAAGAGTGAAAGTGAGTGAATGTGAATGCAAATCTCCCTACTGTATCCATTTCATCCTGCTGTGGCTTGCAGAACTGCTATTCAATTCAATGTTGTCACAGCTGACGGATTAAAGCTTATTCTGATCAATAGTGGAAAGCAAAAAATATAATATGACTCATGCGTTGTAGTGGAAAATTAAAAACAAAAAAAACACTTATTATACCATGCATCAATTCTCAACCATTGCTCAAACTTGTTAAAGGATTGGCCAATATGTTAAAAATTACCAACCATGATAACAACTGTCAGTATATTTAGAGGTGTGTGTGTCTGCGTGTGTGCAGTGCCCCCGCTTCAACAGTAATTATTCATAACAAAAAAAAAAAAGAGTACAAAACCACCTGCTGGAAACGAGGCCAATGGGCCTAAAAGAGGCAACTGGATCAAGGATACCTTACAGCATCTAAATAATAAGCAAAAAGGTAAGAATAACATATTCTATTGCTAAGTGAGGTGGGTTTACCGCCTGTAATATGTGGTGGTGTTGGTGAAGACCAGTGTTGGTCAAGTTACTTGAAAAAAGTCATTAGTAACTAATTACTGTTTACTTCTCCAAAAAAGTAATCCTGTTACTTTGCTGATTACTTATTTTCAAAAGTAATTAGTTACTTAGTTACTTTTTAAAAACATGATACACAACCTGAATAGGTAATAAAGCAATAGAGCTTTCGGCCCAATTCTATTTTTTCTGCAAAATCCATCATATAAAATTTAATCAAATGAAAAAGTCTCTTTTTAAAAATTGTTTTATTAGTTTTAATCTTTTAACTTTATGCATCAAGCAAAAATTAAATTATATGCAACTGTCTTTGACTTGAAGAAATTTGTTTAACATTTAAACTTATTTTCTGCATATTCCAGCATATAAAATAAAATAGTTTTTTGTGTTTACACTCACTTTCAAATAGATGCAAGTAAAACACAGCAGAAAATAAATAAATAAAATCAAAGACTCAGTGGCACTGAGTCCTGTCGCTCTTACATCTATTTTCACCTGTTTAGTAGGAGTGAAGCAGGCGGAGGTTTGCCTGGTGCCGCAGCGGTCATGTCAGTGGGAGGATCCGGGGGGGTTTCTCTGTGAATTTCACATTCCCGTGGCAGCGTACTCTGTACTTGCTCAGAAGTTTAGGGGGGGGGGTCGCTGTAAAAAGAAGTCTTCTTCCCACGCAGTGTACAGCGGATGCTAATGTTTTTGTCACTTTTTACAAAATCAAACTCAAAGTAAGGTCAGTACTTCCACGCTTTAAACACTGCACGGTCGTACTCTCTCCCCCACTCCATGTATTATCCATTGTTGATTTGCACACATCTGTTACAACGAACGTCGCACGCGCTTACGTCATTGTCATGAGACACACTCACAAACAAAATCACGGTTTAGTAATGCCTGCTTACGGGAAAGTAACAGTAGTCTGATTACTTTTTTGCAATAGTAATCCCTTACTTTACTCGTTACTTGAAAAAGTAATCAGATGTAACGCGTTACTGCCCATCTCTGGTGAAGACTACCACATATTACAGGCCACCAACACAGTAGGACAACATGTTAGGGACTCTAAAGACCCAATACATTCAACCAATCAATCTGTCCTGGCTTATTATTTTGGTTCAAATCACACTAGGTCTATAAACTTTTGTGGAAAGAGAAATTCCATAAGGCAATCACGGTGATGAATACACTCTTCAGTTTCATGGTTCGGGTAATCAAACAACAGCACTCTAATAATTTGGTGCCAGCATTTACATAGTTCAAACATATGACAGCTATGTATGGACTGCTTAATATTTATTTTGCTTTTGAATTAGCCATTACACAATAGCCATAATCAGTTTTCATTTGCAAATTTGCAATCACAGTGAACAACAGCTTACCGGCTGGCCATGCAACAAGAGAAAAAACCCCAGAAAACATTAGCAACAGCTCACAATAAATTATTACATTCTTTGTCCCACTGAAACACAGAGAAATATACGACTTCTTTTTGCAAATTAGCGTCACGTTAATTTTCAGTTACAACATATCAATTACAACATGTAACCATTTGGCTCAGATCGATCTGATTTTCCACTTTCTGACATAAGGCATACAGCAGTTACAAAATAAGACAGCGGGTAAAATGTGCAGGCACTGTTGTCAAATATGACTCAAAGCTTCAAACAAAGGATAAATAATAACTTAACATCCAAGTTTTTTAATGACATGTAATAAGTTTAAGAAAATAGCAAAACGTTTTGGAAATTATGCTTATCCACATCCTTAGCTAGGGTTATACGAGAATATCCATAATACTGCTGCTAAATATGATACTGGAGCTACAGGAAAGCTAAGCTTAGACTAAAGACTGTAAATACAGGGGGACAGTTGGCTTGGCTCTTAAAGATTTAAAAAAAAAAAAAAAAAGCCCTTTACCCTTACAATGTATTTTTAAGAGTATCTTGATGATTAAAAAAAAAAAAAAGGGTTTTCTCTCACATTCAACCTCCAATCTTGTCAGCTATTTTTTGCTAGTCTCTTTTCTTATCACATCACTTTCAAAATCATCTCCTAAAAAATGTCATTGTCGCTACTCTTCTCCAGTGAAATCTGTGCTCTCCAAGCCAATCAGGCAGTAGTTCCTATTCTTCATCTTCATTGTCACTATGCCCTTTAGGCATTGCGTCTCCCTATCTCAATCTCAGACTGGTTCTTCAGTGAATCTCATCTTTATGGTATTCATCAACCATATTTTTGCTCCACCACCACTAAACATCAGGGGGTCCAGTCACAGTCCCCAATAACATCATGCTTCATCAGCCTGACTGCCAAAAATTCGTACGTCTCCAGTATCACGATTTCCAAGTAGATTTTGTTATTTTCTTCCAAATGATCTCTCTTTGCACTAAAATATAACACGAAAACAACTTTTGGATTTACATCGCTCAGCAACTTATGTGCTGAATTATTTTTAGAACCTTTTTTACTTTTGAGATGAAGCCAATGTTAATAAAAGGGTCAAAAACGTGCAGACGAGCCACTTTCATTACATTAGTACACAGCCTACTTGTCCTCATTTGTTTCAAGTCTCAGTTCTAAGCTAAGCTAATTTTCTTCTGGTAGTATTCATCACACAGCATCATGTCAGCAAATTCTGAAAACAAATAAACCTAAGATCCAAAATATTAATCTATTGGTTTACAATATTTCTGCACCAGCTGCTTTCTAGCTTGTTCAAATAAAATGTCAGAATACAGAGGTCTTGCACGTTGTCTCTGTACAAGCACATGTGAGGATTTCAGTGTCCATACTCAGTGTCATGTTAGGAGACAGCAAAGGGATGAAAGCATTGGAGTCCTTCCCCTCGGCCTGACCTCTTGAACTTGCAATGGAGGGATCCAGCAAAATTTTAGGAAAAGGAGGGGAGTCTCTGACAGAGTTATTGTCCTCCCCCTGGGAACAAACAAGTTCTCGAAAACACTCTCTGAACCGCGTGGAGAGCAGGCTGTAAATGATAGGGTTGACTGCAGAGCTGAGGTAGAAGAAGACGCCCGACAGGATGTGGACATATTGATAAATGTTGTGCATCAAGTCGGTCCACTGGCTGATAGAGCTCCACAGGAGACGCTCGATGTGAAAGGGTGCCCAGCAGACTCCAAACACTGCCACCACGATTGCTGGAGGGATAGACCATGAATACATTTATTTTTGCAGAATAGATTTTAATGTTTAAATTGAACTTTTTGACTTGTGGTTCTTTATAAAAATCCACTCTACTGTTTATCAGTTCTTATCAATTGTTAGCGATCCAGCCATAAAATAATTTCTCTCCTAAACTTTATTTGAAAACCTGTTTAACAAACTCTCGAAGAGCTGATTTCACAAAAGATGAGACAAACATTCCTAAAAGGAGTACACAGATTTGTGGAGGAGAATTTCTTCTTCTTCTTATCATTATTATTATTATTATTATTTTCATTTAAAATAGCTGTATATGGATGGACTAGAGTTAGGTGTTCTGGTGTGTTCAGTCAGTGTCATGCTATTGCAACTATTGCATTAGCAAAACTTGAAAGAATAGCATGTTCTTGCCCTAGGGTTTAAATTACTGGCCACACTGTGAAAATAAGGTTTAGGAACATATTATGAGTTCAAATGCTCCTTTCTGACCACATCAGTCTTTCTATGCTAATGCATTCGACCTACATGCTCATATTTTCCTACTATGTGCATTGTAAACATCCATAAATGACAAATGACAGCTTGTGTCAACAGCTTTGAAAAAATGACAGTGTTTAATGCTCTGGGAATGAGAACGAGGCCGTAAGAAGGACAGATAAACAGCTGAATTCATGACCTTTGAGGCGATCGTGAAGTAATACTCAGTTAGATTGCTTATTGATGCCCTTAAGGCAAATGAGTCAAGAGATTCTTAAAAATGGAAATTCAGTATATCATTATCCTTTAACTGAGGCTCTTGTTTAGAAAATGCTGCACTTCAGTAACCACAATATATCAGCGACACACAGAAACAATGAGCCTCTCCTAACAGAATCCACAATCTTGGCTTACAGATAAAACTAGAAACCAATTCAAACAGGTGTAATGCATCTTATCAATTTTAGGGTTTAATGACTGTTCTTAGCCAAATGTAAATGTTTCATTCTGCGCAACAGACGATGCTCAGCATTTTTTGATGATGGAGCACTATTACGTTCCTCGCCAAATAATCTAGGCATAGTGCTCTCAGGGGCTTTCCCTGCAGGAGGTCCAGCAGGCGCAGGCAGTGTTTGGCTTTTTATGATCGTGGGCATATGGCATCAAGCTTTGCTTGGTGGCACTCAACACACTACCAAGATATTTACATTTATAAATATGGCATTTAGCACTTGGTTTCGTTCTTTCTTTCCCAAACTACTGGGATTTTAAGATGTATATTTTTGGCATACTGCATTCCAACTTTTTCATTTGTCTAAAGCTTCAAGGTTAGGACAAAATGCTGTATTTTACAGTTTTTAAAGAATCACATTTATATTCTATATCATCTTGTTCCAGCTCTTCATTAAAGATATATTTATCCTGAGTGAAATACTCAGACCGCGAAACCATATTTTTCTCTGTGCAGTTTTTGCATAATTTTTACATGTGTGTTTTACTAAGTCAAGGCTGATCTGTTTGATGTGTTTAGAAACTTTATCTTTACTGTAATATAGGAGAAAGTTTGGTAACAAAGTTTCGCTGAAAAGCATGAGTTGACAACAGGAATTGTTGTCAAGAACACAGGGTTTCTATGTGAAGATGTTCAGAATGAAAATATAGCTTGATGACCAATAAATAGCTTTCAGCTTGCTGCACTTTTAGCTGTTGACAGCCAGCGGGAAACAATTAAAGAGAGTAAGCTTTTATTGAGTTAGCTGCTCATAGATGCAAATGTTAAACCTTTTTAAAAACTAAAATATGCATGTCATTTTATCTGAAAGTCATTCTATTGCAGCTACTTTACATGGGAAACACACACGTAAAAAAAAAACAAAAAAACAGTGTTATCTGACTATAAATTACTATTTGACTAGAAGAGCAAGATAAGGAGGATGATGACCGAAGTAGTCTGATCAACTGTGCAAATCAAAACAATCTTTTTGTTCATACATTTCATATTTATTATTTTTAATTTAAATTTTATCACCCATTCTCCAGAACAGATGGCATTCCTGATAAAGGAATCCACCTGCAGTGGAACCAGAAAATATCCCCCAAGGCTCTTATGAATTTATCAACATTTCTAAAAGATCTTCAGTTGGGATGCTTTTAAAGGTCCCCTGTGATGTTTTAGACATCTAGTAGTGCTGTGGACGTATTTGTTTTTGCACCTGTTTTCTTTATCTCACGCAGTTGCACAGAACATACCTGCACAGAGAGATGTGCTGCACTAAGCCAACAAAGCCAGAGGAAGCTAGCGGTTATGCTGTAGAAGAAAAAGCCATGCGTTCAGCACTTCCATTAAGCCTCATGAATTTACATTTTACACCTTGGAGAGAAACATTGAACGCAAACATAACTTTTATTACTCCAAAAGTTGATTCTGTTCATCTGGACGTAGCGTTTTGTGGGAGAAACGTTTCGTCACTCATCCAAGTGACTTCTTCAGTCTCAGCTGA
>VUQG01046172.1:0-30947 GCA_015106755.1 Etia nguti
TTAATAATAATGATAATAATGAAAGTTATTAATCGCTAGCTTGGGAACAAAGCCAGGAAAACATACACAGTTAAATGACAATATTATTATGGCTTTGCAAACACACACAAGGTCAGTGACAGAAGGTTTCTCAGTCTTCGAGGAGCACTGGGTACCTATCTGAAATGATGAGACAGTACAGTCTGAAGTCACAATGCCACCTAGCAGATTGGCAACAAACAAACAACCTTTCGGATACAAACAGTAAGAGACCTGCTCCTTTTTTCATTATCTATAATTAGTTTGATACTACTATATCCCTTTTTTGGCTGTTCACTGTACCATATGCAGATTGGCTAAACTTCTTTCTTCACAAACGAGGATGTGTTACCAAAAACACAACTTTAATTCAACAGAGTTTTGAAATACCACTAACTCTGTTTTCACAGGCTGATTAAAAATCTGCGCATGTCAAGGTGGGTGAAGGACCTTGAGCTCCTGAATAAAGCCAGAAAATGTGCTATTTTACTCTTTTATTCTTTCTTTAACTGAGTTACTGTTTTGGAAAAAAAAAAAAACTTGACAAGCATCCCTGAGATCAGGATACAAAAAAGAAAAGAGCAGCAGACAAAGGGAAAAATGCAGAGGAGGATGATAAAGAAGTAGAATTCTAGCAGGACGAATAAAACGATGAAAACATGCCTATTATGGTTGTTATCACACTCTATTTGTATGTGTTTGTACTTTCACTGGCTGGCATACCAAGATAAGGCATTTTGTAGTACTTCCTTAACAAAAGGGCCCCTGCCTTTTTGTTTGGATTTTTAACTGAAAGTAAAACTGATGTAATGAATCTCAGGATATATGAGAGTCACACATTAAGGGACAAAATAATTATTTTATCTACCTAAACAAAGCAGTTTGACTCTTTAGGACAGGGGTTATGAGATTCTTTCACTCTGTGTTGCAGATTACCACACCAAGACCATCAAGCTTGCAAATCGCAAATTAAGTGGTAAGACAGTTTTCTTTTGCAAGCTTCAGTGTAAAGATCACATAAAGAACTATTTTTAGTGTGCCTGTTTGCTCTCTGTTTACTTGGTGGTTATTTTGAGGGAAATATCTAGTGGCCATTAACTATTCAGTGTCACATACACAAAAACAATGACGCACAGTACACAAAGTAAACAGCGCTGATCGCATTAGTGCGACCAGCTGACTGAGCATGTGTTGGCGTTCAGACTCACTTTGTTTTGTTGGCTGCTGGCCAGTTGCACCATACAAATATCCCACACAGTGACAGGCCAGGTAACTGGCTGATTTGCATATCACCTGGGGCCATTTGCTTCAAAGTTATTATTAAACTGAACACTGAAATGAAACCCAACTTTGGTGCAGTTGTTGTTGCTGTTTTGGTTCTATATAAAAAAATTGGGCAACCACAAGGTTTCAGCTTTAAGGGAAACTGTTGGTTTTTACATTCATATTGGCCAAATCTGATCTGTAAGCAACTGAACATGTTTCACTTGATGAAGTGTAGATGTAAAACAAAAAGCCCCTGAAAAAAACAGAAGTGAACATGGCTGTAACACGTTTTCTGTTATTAAGCCCATCCTTCCTGACAGGAATGACTTGAATATGATTATCAAAACACATGTTCACAAACTGAAGCCTCCAAGATGTTAATTAAGGTGAACTGAGAACTGCTTCTAGAACTATTTATCCAAAAGTGTTACAAGTTGTAACAAGAGTTACAAGTTCTGAAAGACAGAATTTATTACAGGGCTGTTGCATTAAGGTCCATTATTTTTATCTGACTGTACCCATTTAACTGTTACTCAAATAAACCTTGAGACACCGACAGCTGCTAAAGGGTGCTACTATTCAGTTCAATTCAATTCAACTTTATTTATATAACGCCTCAAGTTCCCTCAAGGTGCTAATATATGGGCACCAACAACACAAACATGATCAAGAGGTCCAGTTAACAGCCTCAAATTAGCTGAGGCGATGCCTAACATTCAAAGCAGTCAAGCATTTACTCTTACATAACTTTTACAGCACACATACAGTTATTCTGAAGGACAAAATCTCTGTAGCAAATGAGGACGTACAGCCTATTTAAGTAACACACTGTATTAAATACTACTCTGATCTGTGGTCTGAATAAAACTGAAACAAAAAAAAAAGCTGTATCTTTTGATTTTTAAAAATTTCTACAGATCTTTTCATAAAACATCTGCATTATCACAGCTGTGCCACTAATCATTTAATCTCTTGGCTCCCAAAGGTCACTCACCTATGTTTGGATGTTTCAGCAGGCGACAGATCCTCGCCTCCCGCTCCAATTTCTGGTGATCTGAGGATAGAAAAGAGCAGAGAGGAAATGGTAAACACTCAGTATTAGTACCAGGAGGAGAAGTCACTCTGTTTTTGTCCAGCATGCAGAACAGAACCCTTTCTCGAAATCCACTCAATAAGTGGACACAGAAGGGCGTACTGCTGAAGTACACAAAAAAAGGGGTGCCATAACATTCACTCAACTGACTGTAGGCCGTGTTCAATATCACTTCTGGACCAGCACGCTTTAAAAACAGCTTTTTCTGCAGAACTTTTTAACATATGTTCACAATTTAAGTGCTAATAAATCATTTATTTCTTTTTCTAAAGAACAGATTTTTGCAAACATTAAAAGTTGATATCTTGTTTGGAAGGACTTCAGAAATGCCTGCACCAGTGACTTTGCGACTTGATTAAAAATGTTCTTTCAACTGTGAACTGGTTACACACAAACATATAAACATACTTCATTTCTTTTTCTCTCCAATCTCTCCTGCTCCTCCCACTCCACTGAGAACAATCATTTTTTTTCGTCTAAACCTGACCAAAATCAATCAACTTGAACTGGAGACGACAGCAAAACACTTCATAGTAGCAGAGCCCGATGATGCAAGAGGCCAAAACAGAGACTGTAAACTAATGCATGATTACAGAAGCAGACAAACAGCTGTATAGTGTACACACACAGACATACACAAAATAAGCACAAGCTTTTTGCACTTAGTGAAATTAGTCTTGTGGGTCTGCCCTTAATACAATCAGTGTCCAGATAATGATTCTAATGGCAAGGGGAGTATGTCCATGCATGTGTGTGTGTATGCAGCTGCATGTTTCAGGCAGATTGGTTGCACAGATACAGTAGATACAATGGATGGCATGTCCTGTTGCAGGGTCTAAGAGGTCAAGTTTATGTTGGGCTTTCCTGCCATCAACCAGCTGCTGGTCTCAGTGGACAGATGGAGTGCTTACGTGGGTGCACAGGCCTGTGTGTGTGCGCCTATGTGTTTTGGTTCGAGTTCGCGACAGAGAGTTATAGACAGTGGACATCCCTAATCCCAAAAATATTAGTTCCATCATTTTGTAATTGCATAATAGATTATCTTCTTGATATATCTTTATGTTGTCTGACAATACCTTTTTTCATTGAAACAGAAAATCACAGTCACCAATTCCTTAATGCTTTTTTTTGTAAACCTTTTGAAAACCTTTAAATTTAGTATCAGGGGAAAACTAACTTTGTACTATATACACTATATAAACACATCAAAATAAACCTAATTGGAAACAAAAATGAGTTATTTGTTTTCTATCATAAAAGCTACAGATATGTACAATTCTAAGTAGAACTATGGCCCCTGTTGTGAACAATACTTGCTCTGCCCAACTTATATGGCTATCATTATACATTCACCAGGCACTTCATTGTAAACATGTGTTCAACAACTTCATGCATTTAGGCAAACAGACACAGTCAAGACGACCTGCTGAAATTTAAACCGAAAATCGGAATGAAGATAAAAAGTAATTTAGGCGTCTTTGAACACAACATTGTTTTTTTCGCCAGAAAGATAGGTCTGACCGTTTCAAAAACTACTACTACTGAGACCTTTCTAGAGTTTACAGAAAATGGTCTGAAACTGAGAAAATATTTGGTGAGCAGCAGTTCTCTGAGTGAAAATGTCTTTTTGTCAGAAGAAAAATTGATAGGATGGAAATGGTAACAAAAATAATCACTTGTTAGAACCAAGGCATGCAGAAGAGCATCTCTGAATGAACAACACATTGAACGTTGAAGAAGGCCAGAATGGGTGCTATAGTTGAGTAATTATCCTATTTTCTGTACTCACCAATATCCAACAACAGAAGATTACAAAAACACCACTGTCACAAAGCTCAAACCATCTCAGACTTGTTTTTTGAACATTAATTCACTGTAATCAAAAGGCATCCACAGACTAGATCTCAATCAAGTAGAGCACCTATGGGAAAAAGTCGTCACATACTATAAATACTACTGATATTGATCTTAATAACAGTCAACGTTAGTAAAAACTGTAACAGAAGAGGAAAGTAGGATCTGTGAGTCCCTATAATGATAAAGATTTGGAGGTGCGATACAGACTAATTACATTTCCTGCATTGCACTGCACAAAGAGCCACTGGCTTGTTACACAATACCACTGCACCACACAGCGTGGTGTAGGAGACAAAAGATTAAATTAAAATAAAAAATACTCTGTCTGTGTCTATTATACGCAGTGGGCATGTAACTGCAAATTCAATGATGATATTTGTTGCATGTCATAATATAATAAAAAAAAATGGTACAAGCCAATCAAAGGTGACATGTTAATGTATTAAAGTCTCTAAGATCGAAAGCAGCAAAGACAGTTGTAGTTGAGGAATTAGTTGTACTGTTATGTCATGGGTATTTATGTCCTTAAATACACCATATTTTTATAAAGGTAGCTGATGGAAACAAAGACTGACTTCCATTTTATTTAACTTACTTTTCTGCAATGACTGACACATCTAAGATGAAAAAAAAGAAAGAAAAAGGGAGAAAAAGAGGAAGAGGAACACAAAGACAGAGAAGAGGAAACCTAAGAAGACAACAAAAGATCATATTCTCCTGACAGTATTAACAAGAATTAGTTCAACCCCGATTAGTGAGAAAACTGAAGTAATCATTAATATACTAGAACTGTAGGTGAAAGCATGGTGTAAACTTTCAGTCATTAGCCGTTTTGGTGGCAAAGCTGTTAATCACTTGGGTTTGAACAATCAGTAAACCGTTTGCTGTGCCAGCTGGCATGTTCATACTCAGAAATCCCTGCACTTTTACCAGAGAAAAACCATGACGAAGCTGTAATCAATGAGCTAAGCTCATAAGGTGGAGGTACCTCAGAGGTCAGAGAAGGCTTCAGTTGGATCAAATCTCAGAACAGGCTGGAAAAACACTTACAGGAAAAGTGAATAGGAAATACTTCCTTCCTCCACAGCAAACACCGAGGGGACTGTAGAGTCAGTGGAAAATCAATTCGGTGGCTACCATGTAAATATGTAATTTGTGGTCTTATGTGCCTACAAAATATTATGAAATCAAATTACACTTCTATATTTGACTTGGCACTCACAGAAAGACACAAATGACAGCAGTAATACTTCAATATCATTCCTTTATAGATTGTTGAAAGTTAATATTACATGCATACAGCCAATTTAACTAAATATCTATTAAAAAAAATTATATATATAATATATATATATTATATATATATATGCTGTTGCTGAACTACTGTTCTTTGTCTTCAGGACTTGATTTAGCTATGCTATGAGAACTGAGGAAGTCAATCAGTCATAGAAAATAACATAAATAATCATGAATTCCAATAATTGATGATGTGCTGAAGTCCCTAAATATTCATGAATATCTTCTGGACATTTCCAGACAAAAACTTCTGACAAAAAATTATTAAACCATCCCCTTGGACCTTTTTTATTTGTGTATATTAAACATAATAAAATACATTTGAAATAAAAAAACACAACTTTTTAATTCCCTCTGAATGTTAATAACAGTGTTTAAATGTAATCCCAAGTATTGAGAAAAGTGTGGCCAGATATCAAATGGACCAATATGGCAAGGCCGTGATGATCCACTTGGTAAAGTAAATCCGTTGGGCATCCTTCTTGGCCTTCAGACAACAACTCTCATGGCTAAAGAACCAAACGGGATAGGCAAAAAAAAAAAAAGGGTGGCCAGATGACTCTTTCTGTACATTTTAAATAGCTCATATTTTCAAAGTTTTTGCAGACCTATGAACATTAACTTACTTAAATAAAAATAAAAAAGTGAGAATTGTTTCAGGTTATTTGATCATTTAAAGCCGTAACCTTTGTCTCTTCTTCCTTAACTGCACACAGGTCCGAAGTTATGAATTTCCTGTGAAATCTGTTGCACTCGTCAGCAACAAGATACTATAGGAAAATACAGTAAGGGATGTAACATTACCCTACATTTAACCCCCAAACTCTGAAACAACAAGTCAGTCAGCTGTAGTGTTTCTTCTACATATCTCTGCACAGCATACACAGTGTATACCTGTCCTGTTCAGTTCAATATCTATGCTTTTTGCTTAGACTTCACAGACACACAAGTTTTGATAAGTCCAGCATGTTCAGAGAAAAAGAAAATATCAAAGCAGTCTATAGACATTCCACAACCTTCTTCTCAAAGCCATAATGGGCTATTTTGGCTGGTTGTATTCTTAGAAGTTGGATCTGCTTGCAAAAATAGGACTATTTTTCAATGCTGGCCTGAGATGACGACTTTATTACGCTTGTGATGGCAGACAAGCTTGGCACCCGGTCTGCTTAGAAACACTGCAAACTGACTGAGGAGTATCAGCAAAAAACAAAAAAAATGTGAGAAGAGTTGGTGTCAAAAAGACAAATTTTATAGAAAAGATTAAACAAGAGAAAGTGACTGACAGAAAGGTAACTATAGGCTTTTTCTAGAACCAACACAACCAGCTAATAAGTCATTAGAAAAAAGACAGACGGGCTGTTATACAGGTGCTGAAAGTTGAACAGCGGACCTAAAGTTTAGAGAATTGACTCTATAAATCTGGTATTTCTAAGTGGGAAAAAAAAACATATACATGGTGTGTTTAATTCTGTACAGTGATCCACAGTTTAAGTAAAAATGGAACCATTGTAGAAGTAAGAAAATGTCTTTCAAAACGTGCAACTACACTAATAACTAGCCAGCCTTGGAACAAAGTCTCTGTCAACCGTATGCTGTGTTTTTCTCCGTATGCTTGAAAGACAATTTGCAATTTCACCAAAAACAAATTTCCCATGAGTCTAACAAAGGCGACTCTATGAGTAGGGATAAATTCAGACATGTCTGTAGCAACAGCAACAACAGTTTTAAAACAGCAGAGTTACAAAAACCAGGAAGTTAAAAAATACTGGGAGCCACCAGTACTATCCCTCAGTCTCATAGCAGATTCACCTATTGTATCATTTTGAAAATCTAGGTGACACCTTTCTCAATTTATTGTGTTATAAGATTTTCTGAAAACTTGACCTGTAACCTTTACCTTGAGGTCAAGGTCACTGAGATTAGAACTCATCCGAGATTTTTAGTAGATGCACCTACAGCATGCTATCAATTTCAAAATCTTACCTCACCACATTCTTGAGTTATCTCATTCTTAAACTTGGTTGTCACGCTGTCTGCCCACCCACGCAAAGGGCCGATGCTAATATCGCATCAACCTTTTGTGGCTGAGAGTAAAAAACTGACTTCAGAAATAAGAATTGTTGAGTTTTATAGATACAATATGTTATAGAGGTTTGAATCACTACACAGCCCATGATACGATATTATGACAGTACTTCAGTCATGATATGATATACCAAATACCAACATAAACAGACACAAATCCAGTACAGTGAAATCCAAATGAAAGCAACTGTTTTCCACAAGTCCCAAGCAGCCACAGACACAAAAGTTAACCAAATAAACAACGCTATATTAAAAAAAGACCACAAAAACAGTTGCAGTTAAGTTTTAATGATAAATGAAGCACAGTCCTTGTACAAACTAGAAAGCATTAAACAATTCTGAACACTGCTACATTAAAAATATCAATTTTCTGCACATGCTATTTTTTTCTATGAAATTAACACAAAGAAAACAAATAGCACATTAAAACACTCATTGGCACAGGCCCTAATGATGAATCATATATGGAGGAAGAAGTCGTGTGCATGTTTGTTCCACCATCAAGTCAAACCCCCAGAGTTTACCATCCCCACCCTCTTACATATGCAAACCCACCCTTTTGACTGCTTCCCAGAGAGATGCTGTGATATCATACTGTTTGCTCCAAAGTGAAGAGCACACAGCACTTAGCCCAATTGGACTGAGTGATGCCTGACAGTGCAGCACATCATCATATTCATTTATCCAGCCAGCCCTCCGCTTATTACTCTCTCATCTAGAAGCTCCAAACAGACAGGGGGAGTGGATGAATGGATAGACAGAATAGATGTCATCTTTCAGCATACATTAACTTTTTGAAGAACGATCCAAACCCCATGGACCATGTACATCAATTATCTTCGGCTCACATGGCACAATACAGATAATGCTTTAATAGATGCAATAACGAGCAAACAACATGGCTAGCTGGCAAACATTTTCATTCTGACTTGTTGTTCTATCTTCAAACTCTTAACAAATATATTCCAAGTAGAATTCCATTTATTTACAGCATGCACATCATAAGTTACATATTTTAAGATTATGTATTTAAGTACTCAAGATGTCAGTTAGCACCTCCGTCAAGACTGTCAGGGATCCTTCGTCCTCAGTCAACAATACATCACAATTGTTCTTCATCAGATGATTCGAGCAAACATGACAACCTGCTTCCTAACCGCAGTTAGATATTAGTGTGATGAACCCCTGATTAGACTCTTCATGTGAAACAACTTCAGCACAAAAAAATACCCATAGGCAGGTACTATGTTTTTAAAGCTGATGCACCAAGAAACTACTTTTAGTATGTGAGATATCCAACTATCTATGCTTCAACATGATGAACTGTGAAAGGGAAAACAGAGACCACGAAAACAACTTTCTACCTTTGCCTTTTCTTTCTCACTGTATGCTTACACTTACTGTAAGTAGTATAATGTATGAGAGAGCATCTGTGTGTATGGGCTGTTATTACACACACATTTTTTGACTCAACAAAGCCATTAAACGACCTCACAATTCCATTTGAAGCCTTTAGCAAAGTTACAGCCAAGTCAATGAAAAGAGCACCGTGAGCACAACTAAAAGCATGGCTCTCAGCCTTGTTTCCTGATTGTGCACAAACCAACATGCAAAACAACACAGCCTAAATCCACACAGACCACTTTTGGATGCTCTAATTTTATTGTCCTGAAACAAAGAATCTAAATGCCACAGGGCGTGTCCTGAACCACAGCCATATTTATTCTGGTAAAGGAGTGCATGTGAAGATGGAAGATCTTAAACCTAAAATGTCTGGTAGCATTTGGTGAGGCTCAACAGTTATGTTTCATCCTATTTAGTTAACGTTGGGTCTACAAGCGCTCATTCTGAAATTCAAGCATTAATAATCCCGTGCAAATAGAAATCAGAATGTTGTCCTGTGCTCAGCCAACTCTGAAGTTGTCAAGGTTAACAGAAGCCCTGACAGATATTTTGTAATCATTCTGGATCACAATGTGTCCACCTGAGTTTCTACATATCCTCATATCCTTTGCCCATCTGGTATGCCTCAAGTAAAACCCTAAGAAAATATGAAGCCAGTCCCTTCAAAAAGTGAGTCAATAAACTCTCACGCTAAATCCTACTAAAGGACAAACAACATGTTTACAACCCTTTTCTAACATGTATTAAAATCCAACTGTTTGAGGTACTGGTGCTTTTTTGAACATTTTATTGGCATTATCTGACAAATGATATAGCTTGATGTGTCCTTCACAACTTCCAAGTGCTTCAGAGTCTTGTTGAGTGAAATTATGGCATATAATTAGTCTATTAGCATTAGTCAGCTTAATTACCAGGTATCTGTGGTTGTGGGTGGCACTATTAAGGCTTTTACACACTGAATGAGTTGTGTAAAAAAGATATGAAATTCCAAATTTTACAGATCCGAACTTCATGTATAACGTGTATAAACACTGAACGTGTTGCATTTTTGCCGAAAATTTGTCCTTAAAAAATGGAATGTTGAAAAAAAGATAAAAATTGGCATGAAGTGACGATGAGCTGATCCTGATGTTCCTGAATGAGAAAAGGAAGAAACTGAGATTCTGGGTTCATCCAACTCTCATGAGAAGGCAGCAGCAGCGAGAATATTATGGTTTGATCTAGGAGTTAAAGCTGTATCACAGTCGATTTCGTACATATTTCAGGATGTCAGTGGGGCAGTTTTAGCTGCAAGGGCCTTTCAGAGTTTATGAAATCAGTTTGTTAACCAAGCTTGCCAGTATTAGCTGATAGGACCCCACTCTACGCTCTGGTGACTTCTAAAAGTCTAACTAGCAGCCAAAATGCTAACATCACTGTGGGTATGTCGACACTGTTATAGAGTTATGCCTTATGTTATGCATTATATTATGCGTTCCTATTGCATCACCCTGCAGTGGCGGTCATGCTAGGACTTGCATGACAAATACTGCAAGTAGTCAAGGTATGTGACTAATCTATTCCTGCCATCTTTTGTCAATACTGAACGCACACACCTCATTTCACGTAGCGCCCTGTCTCACAACACATTCCTATTCACTCTGTGATATTTATGGGCTCTGGTGAGACCACTCTTTTCTAGGAAAATGAATACATCTCAGGGCTAGTCACTGAGCTGTGTCGGGGTCTTCTGCCCTGCAGACGTCTTCAGTCACAGTCAGCTCTACTTGGCAGGCAGAAAGGTTGGCAGATCAAGCAGCCTTTGCAATTTTGCTCAATATGAAGAAAAAGAAAAAAGTCCTGGTGTCTCACAAATGTTGCTGACAATATATAAGTCTTAAGAAGTCAAGTCAAAAGAGCAGTGAATCATGCAGTCTAAACTTCTTGGCTGATCCTCCAGACTTGCTATTGCTGCTGCTGGTTATGATTTACTGTCTGCATGAATGGGACTAAATGATTTTTATGATTTACAGTCCATATAAACAGGACTAAATCAATGACAGAAGGAACGTGGACTTGACTAATCCTCTTGAAGTTCTTATGCACAGCCAGCAGCTTCGTGTCTTAATCTTACACAAACTATAGGATAAATGCAGTTTACTGACTGAGTGCATTAATTTTAATACAACGATTTAATTAAGTGGCTCAGATCCAAATAACCAGTTTTAGCATTTTTTGGTAGACAAATTCAACAAAGAACAAACAAAAAAATACAGTTCTTGATTAGAGACAACTAAAGAACTGCTTTATTCAGATGGTTTTTTATTCAACCAAATTTTTGGTAATTAATTAAATAATTTATTAAGAAGACTGATTTAAATACCTGCATTTCTTGACTGTCAATTTTGAGACTGGGCATTTAAAGGTTGTCTGTTTATATTTTCTTTCTTTTTTTTGTGTGCAAACAAGTCAATCAGCTGATCAATGAACAAAAAAAAAGTTCCAGCCTCTCAAAGACATTGCTGCCGTCAAAGGCATTGAGCTTGTTAAACTCTGGAAGGCATTACTTTCCTATTTTAGGGTAGACCAACTGATGATGAGCTAATTGAATGGCAGGCTGACAGAACTCAACAGGCAGAAAGAAAAGAGAGACATAGACTTTGGGTCAGTGTGGCCCAGAGCAGACAAGCCTATAAATAGATCCAATCCTCCTCCGGCTTACAGCCTTGAATCACACTGACCTGGCCCACCCCGCATCAGCAAGCTGAGAGACAGAAATACAATGAGACAGAGACTGAGCCAGACAGAGAAACAGAAGCAGAGACAGACTGACAAAGATGTATAGAGAACCAAAATGAAATACAGAAAAGGCAGATGCAATTTTCTGACACTGATTTTAAAAGATCTCTCTTAGCTTCTTCTGTCAACAGGTGACTTTAGTCAGACGTCTCGTCGCTGTGAGAGGTCAGTGTTTTGTCAGTGGGCCGATACAGAGGATCAGGTTGTCTACTTGAAGCCAACAGTGGAATTATGTAAATACGATAAGACGCCCATAATGGACATGGGGGAAAGAAAGATATTGGAGAGATAATGGTGATGTAACAAATGAGCTTTATGAAACCCAAGAAATGACACATACAGCTCAATAACTTTAGTAATCTTGTATTTTTAGTTCTTCACTCCTTTTCAGCTAAAAGGGCAGTCAGGACTGCACCCAGTCCTCAAAACCCTTCACTCTTGATTAGCCACTTTTTTCATCCGCCTCTGCACCATGCTAATTAGGAAAAAACAGACACCATCGCTGCTCTACTGGACCCCAGAGACTGACCTAGTGCACTAAGTCAGCCAAGAGCAAAATGAAAAAAAAGCAACAAGAAACAAGCCTTAAACCATGTCCACATATAAAGCTTGTCTCACATTCCAGGCCCTGGTTGATTAGGTAATTCAGTACATTTAGGGATGCAGACATGCTGAAGATGACCTGCTGAAATATAAATGGAAAAGTATAAATGCTGACCAACTGGGATTTTCCCACACAACCATTACAGTACTAGGATTAACAGAGAATGGGTCTGAAAAAGAGAAAATATCCAGTGAGCAGCAAAATGTCACAAAGCTCAGCTTATTTCACTGTACTCAGATTGCCTCCATAGTCAACAGATCTCAAACCAATAGAGCCCCTTTGGGATGTGGTGGAACTGGAGATTTGCATCATAGATGTACAGCCAACAAATCTGTAGTAACTGTGTGACGCTGTCAAGTCAATACAGACCAAAGTATCCGTTTCCAAAACCTTGTTGGATCTATGCCATGAAGAGTTAAGGCAAAGGGGGTCCTGGTCCAGGCCAGGTCCAGTACTAGCTAGGTGTAACCAACAAAGTGGCCAGTGAGTGTATTTTACAAATAAAGACTGCTCTGAGGTTGTCTGGTAAGAAAGAGCTACTTAAGTCTTTTCAGATAAAGACAGGAAGCCCAAAACCCTACTAGTGTTACTGCATACATGATAAGTGCTGCTCTTCCCATGCTGTTAAACTCCTCTAGCTTTTGGGAGTCTACACACCTTTCTGCAAGTTTCCCACAGGGGCAAGTTTAAAGGAGTTGAAGTTGTGGTCATAGTTGTTATCCCATTGGTCAAAGAGAACTTTTCTAACTAAACGCTGTATGGGGTCCTGGCACGAAGGCACTGACTCCATTCACCATGGTGTGCAGCAACCTGATGTTAATGGTCTCTGCCAGCAGGTCAGCTAAGGTCTCCTTAAATTTCATAGAGCGGCTAAATGTAACACACAGTAAGCCATACACACCAACTAAAGAAATTGTCCTTTCACATGATGAACATCAAACAATACAGACAATGTTACATTAGAAAACAAAATGTGGGAAATAGGTTTTGGTTGAGCTACTCTGATACCTCTCAGTCCCCAATACATACACAGAAAACATTCAGAATACTCCACTGCTGTTTTTTAACCCTACATCTGAGAACAGAAAAGAACAGAGTAACTCTTGCTCTCATAAATGCATATTTTATCTTGGGCTTCAGCACATTTCAAAATATAAACATTTGATTTATGTTAAGAACATAATTTTAAACGACTTTTAAGCAACCAGGGGGTCAGAACGACTTAAACCTGAATAATGATACTTCGCAGACCAGGCGAAGCAGGTGAGAGATTTTGCAGACGAAATAAAGAAGTGGCGCAATGCTGTAGACACTGCACTAGTTCAAAGTTAAGGCCAGACCTGCCTGATTAAATTAATGAAATATGTTACATAAAAACGGGGAGGAAGCAGTTTCATCTAAACATTTGTGACCGAGTGGAAAAATTCTTCTGTTTAGTTTTATGGGCATGGAGGATATCAGGGATATTTCCACTAAAATGGGCTGGATGAAAAATGGGCATTGAATATGTGTAGCTGGATGTCTACTCATACAACAACAAAAGTTTTTGGTTTTGCTTTTCTCTTAAAATGTACTTTT
This sequence comes from Etia nguti, assembly GCA_015106755.1. Classification (NCBI taxonomy): domain Eukaryota; kingdom Metazoa; phylum Chordata; class Actinopteri; order Cichliformes; family Cichlidae; genus Etia; species Etia nguti. The sequence goes on from VUQG01046172.1 coordinate 13,980, forward strand.
TGAAATCAAATAAACAAAAGCATGGGCGTACATAAATATGTCTCATTGGCTGAATACACCAGGGGTGGGCAACTCCAGGCCTCGAGGGCCGGTGTCCTGCAGGTTTAAGATATCACCCTGGGTCAACACACCTGAATCACATGATTAGTTCATTACCAGGCCTCTGGAGAACTTCAGGACATGTTGAGGAGGTAATTTAGCCATTTGAATCAGCTGTGTTGGATCAAGGACACATCTAAAACCTGCAGGACACCGGCCCTTGAGGCCTGGAGTTGCCCACCCCTGCCCTACACTGTCTCAGCTACTGGTTTCTCCCAACTTCTACAGATCTCCCATGACGTTTTATGAGAGTACATTAAAGTCACGCTCCACGAGAAATTTTTTGCTTTCTCTCAATTTTTACAGCAATTAAAAAATTATTTGCTTGTATTTGCTCATTGCTTTGCTAACTGGACACATCCTGAACATATGTGTGACAATGAGTTCCTATCACTCTTCTTCTCAATTACATCTGCCACTGGGAGCAGGACATTTAAAATATATCAAAATAATTAACAAAAAAAGTGTACCCTCCAATCAAGTTGGCTAGGACCCATTAAACCTTTGTGTGCTCAGGAGATTAGGGCATGCTATTCAACATCTAGCCAGGAGTAAAAAAATATCAAGCAACATTGAAAAAATGTGTATATTAGCATACTGAGCCCAGAAGTGATGTGTCATGGGGTCAGAACAGTGTAGTTTTAATGGCACATGTAATCTAGGTTAATAAAATGCTGCTTTAATTCATGACATTTAGTTTTGTTTCACAATTTCAAAGGTCAGTAGTTGGACAGAAAAGCTTAAAAGTGGTGTTTTAGTGTTTTTGCCCCAGAGCCCACCATGTAAAAAAGGGACAGCATTTCTCTTAATGTCAAGTTTCTTGAGTGTTGGTAAACAACAATATGTATGTCTAAGCCTTTGGCAATGAAAGCAGAAGACACAAATCTGATGCCAAGTGGGACTGACTGCCTGTTACCATCCTGAAATTTGACTGGCTATTTTCCGAGTACTGCCATTTGCTTGTAGCTGCCAGAAGTTGGCATTTCCTTAAAGAAAAGAGCCACCAAAAACAAAGCAGATTACTTTCTACAATACAAATCTGAAAGCTTGCCTTTTGAAAATAAATGAATAAAAGTGGTGATTAAATGAAATGGCACATACCTGCCACAGGATGTTTAAACATCTGAAATCACAGATTTTATGCGGTAGAGTAGTAGAGAGTTGTAGTAGAATTGTTCTCTCTCCTAGCATGAAAGAAATATTTTAGGAGATTTTGTATAATCTTTTGAGGATCTTTTGGGATCCCAAATGTGTTTCTGAGAGGAGAGATAAAAATAAATGCAAATTGTGTTGTTTTAGGCTCCATTTTGGAGGTTTCTTGTGTCACTGTCTGCCCTGTAACTTTCAGCTTCCCTTCGAAAGTGGGTCAAGACATCTGATTGGTCTAGTTTATCTGAATATGTTCATAATATTTCTAGGTGATCCAACTTACAGAAGACACAACTGACAATGGCAATGGTTTACAACCTCACATAGACTTTGAACTCCAAATAATGTTTGTTTCTGTCTTGTTAATTCGGTAAATTTTCTATTAAACAATTAGGTGCAGCTACACATAAAAAAGGCAGTAGGTGCCTTTTTTTTTATAGTTTATATTGAGCCAGAAAATAACACTATGGAAAATTTCATTCAGTCAGGTCAGCCTGACACTGAAAAGACCAGAATCTTAAAAGTTTAAAAGTAGTGTCTAAAACTACACATAACATCTCTCTCGCTCGCCTGATACGCACAGATCACGTTGCAAGCCCACGTTGGGTTTTGGGACAAATTTAACAGTGCCAGCTTCGCATAGATCCACCAATGTAAGATATATTCTGTCCCAGTGTCATACTGGGACATCTGGCCCAGTTCATACGTGCGTTTCCTTTTCTAAATAAGAAGAACAGCTTGTAACCCCTTTACTAGAAAACACAGATTTACCAACTACAGACACGACAAAGTAGCCTGCTACATCCTGAAATGTTCAGGATTACTCATTACGCTAATGTTCAGGATGTTAGCCTGTTTTCATTACAGAATGGTAAGATTAACATCAAAGTGTTACTCCACTTTACCTGGATTATATCTATATGCAAAATATACAGAGATTAGTTAGCATATACTCACTGCAGAGGATGATCCACAGTGATGTACAGCCACGGTGCTCCCCCATCTGCAGCTGACCACTGACTGACTTTTCCAAGCAGAAGAACGTCCAGCAGATTATTTAAACCATATATTAACCTTTATAGGCTACTGTGTAGTGTCTGTAACTGGTAAATCTGTGTTTTCTTGTTGCTACGAGTTGTTCCGTTTATTTAGAAAAACAAACGCCCACTTTATTGGGAAGGGGGGTGGGGGGGTGGGGGGGCATGTATTCAGTGAAAGCTCAGATATCCCAGTTTTAACTGAATGCATCTTACATTTGTGGATCTGTGCATGAGACAGATCTGTGCTTAGTAGGCGGTTTGTCTTATGCGATTTGTATTTAAGGTTTTGGAATGAGCGAGACAGATGCTAGGTGTGGTTTTAGAAACAAACGCACAGAACGGTCTTCATAAGGTAAAATTATCAGATTTGTGAGTTGAACTCAATGAATTGTATTTCTTCAGGTTTGGATGTACGCATATGTAAAATAGTTTTACGTGTAGTCAAATTGCTTTGTATTTGTGTGTGTATTGAAGGACTCGCTCGTGAGGACCTTAAAAGTTACAAATGTGTGCAATGATTTGTGTGTAAGTCTTAGTTTACCATAAAGCATAAAGTAATAATGTCATCTACAACAAAAAAAGAGAGAGATGTTTGTTGTAAAAAAGGTTTTCTAGTATCGTGCAAAATCCCTTTTTAACCTTCACTTCCATAACATTTAAACTGAAAATCCCATCATTAGTGCTGCATCATCATCTCATCATTTTTGTCCAGTGACCTCAAACTAATGTTCTTAATATCACTGGGTCTTTTAGAATAATGGATCAAAGCAGAAAGCTACGCAGCATGTAAAAGTCTTATAGTCAGTAGCAGAAATGAAAAAGGGAAGTCACAGTGAAAAAAAACAGTGGTTTCATTCATTGCTACACAATGTTTTTTTTTTTTTCCCTTGACGTTATCTCAACTACACTGTGGCATAGCTAAGCAAATACAACTCAAGATTAAAAGGTAAATTAGATTTATCAGAACTACTCTGACAGCTCACTATGCCACATGTTATTAAAGACATCTGAACACGCAACAGCATTAAACCTGTGGGAGCTGTTGATCACATCCCTACTGCGAGTTTAAACAAACAACTATAACTAACACAGGTCATGAGGTTAACAAAATGTGAATGCACTACTTATATAAGGAGCTCATAATTTTGTGAGTTTCTTTAAATTTAGGTAAAAACATAAGTACTGTGAGCAAAGAACTAAATTAAGACTGTAACCAGAAACACATGAACTAAACTGTATTTTCAAACAAATAACATGATCACTACTGCTCAATATTTACAAAAAGCACACAATTGCATCTACTATCCATGTGCTATTTTTGACACATGAAGTCAAAGCTGGTAATAGGTTGGTATAGCAAATGGATGGAAGCATATGGAACCATAGAATTCATTTTTTTTAGCCGAATGATTTAACTAAACATTAAAAACAGCACTAATTTTCTAAACACACCTCTTTTACAAGCATGTTTCATCATAGTTAGTTTCATCATAGTTAGAAACCTTCCTGTTTATTCTTCAGCAAACTCAAAACTTGATAGCCATTGCCAACTTCTCCTAATCTGACATTCTATGTAGGGAACACATATTTCCCAAAATACTTTCTTTGGCATTTAATTGTGCATGTTGCATGATGTTCAAATTTAAACATTCTCTGTGTATTAATCTTGATGAAACGTTAATTTTTAATTTTTTGCTGTTAAACAAACTGGAATTTTTGAAGTGTGATGCAATGAGCTAATAGTTTGTTGTATATGGACGGATTAGCCTTAACACAGGATCAGAAACCATAAGAGCTCAGCTGTGCCCAGTACAGGCTCAGAAAGTGTTGTGTAAACAATGAGTTAACTGTGCTGTTATCACATTTCCCTCCATGTGTTTTTACAGTAGCAGAGCAAGTCTGAATGGTTTATTTTGTTCACATGCACACTATGTTATGGCCACTTCTCAGTGACTGAAATCATTGTTAAATTCACAAATATTACTGAACTACTGCAAGCTGTTGCCACAATTATAATCCGAAAATGCTGCAGGATAAAAGTGATTAAGAGACTCTGACTTGGACAAAAACCTGCACAAGGTGTCTTTAATTTTAGCCAATTATAAAGACTGGAATACACAAGTTACTATTCTTGACCTAAAATGAACCAATTTCACTGCATCATTGTAAGCACTAAGTGGTGACATCAAACGTTCTGATATTATAGCAGCTCATTTTGTAATTATAATTCACAGATGATCGAGTGCTTCATTCCATTAAAGGCTGCACAAAACCATCATTGCTCACACCGACACACAAGTGTGTCAAGGCAGCAGCAGGCCCTGAATAGGACTTTTATTGTGAGCAGGCTTTTATTATGAAAGGCTGTTTTGATTGTAACCTTGGAAGCAGACACAAACGCAACAACCGTGCTGGTGATGTGCCAGTCGAAAGGAGGACACACTTCAACCAAACGATGTGGCCGTGCTTTCGACTCCACTGAACACGTTTATTAGAGTACTACAAGCTGTTGTTGGAGCTACAGAGCGGATTTAAGTGGGGATTATTTAATCATTTTAACTTGGCTGAGAACTTGCGGACAGGTGTCATTTGTTACTATTAAACAGATAGCACTAAAAAGGCACTAAATAGAAAATAGCACAACAGACTTTGTAGTTGTGATCTACTCTGGGTGTGTGTGTCTGTGCCGCTGGTCAAACATCCTCCTCCTGGGAAAATAGCAGCCTTGATCAAAGAACCGTAAGTGTAAATGGAGATAATGACAACAAAGGTGAACAAGATCACCATGCTATGCGTGCACACGCATGTTTGTGTCCTTTTTTTTCTTCTTCATTTAGAGCCAAGCAGAGATGTCAGAGTGGTTTTCTGGGTATGGCTGGTTTGCATCTTGTAAAACGAACACTCAAAAGCATACACCAATAAAATAATTAGATACGTAAAGTGGTGTGTTGCAGAGTCAACCGTCTGCTGCCTGGATAAATAACCAGCTTTAAAGAGGAGATTACTAACTGAAATGAGGGTGAAATGTGGTGAAAGAAGTTAAATGAGGCAAGAAATAAATGTGTTTAGAAATATGTAGCTCATAAAGAAGTCTAATTTGGCAGGATGAATATCAAAAAGCCACCATAACTGGCTGAGCAATTCAAAAACCTTCTCTCTGTGCCATACCTAAAATGTTTTTAAGGTGACTTCATCTGTTTGCTGTCCAACTGCTTTAAGGGCTTCCCATTTTCCTCTTCCACCTACTTAACACTGTCTTCAACCTCATAACCCACTCGAATTCAACGGTGCAGTGCAGTTTGTCAGTAAATCAATCTTTCCAACAAGTTTTTCCTGTGTGTCCAGTGTTTCTTTGTGCAACAGACCTCCAGAAAAAAAGACAACAAAAAAATACTAATCTATTGGACAGCATTAGCTTGCATGTTTCGCCACTATGAAAAAGAATAATTTGCATCATGCATTTGGTTTACATCAAAATAAAACAGAGATAAATGGTATATAGCACTTTAAAGAATACAGAATCAAAATCTATAGATTTCAATGAACAGCCAAAATCCTCTCATGTCGTTATGCTGACAAATGTGCACAATAAAAGTTCACAACAGTTTCGACAGGGAGGTACATCTCTGCACTATTTATGATATTAAATATGGAGCAAGTGTACTTTTATTTTTCTTGGCTCATTGTTCTATGTCGTGAATTAGCATTTGGCATTTGCTCAAAGCCACAGACAGTGATCATGTCAGCACTTTGAATTGAGCCATTACAGTTTATGCCTGCAGTTCACTGTGTTGACATCACAGGGTCTATGAAATGAATGTTAATGAGTGTGTACTCAATCCCTGTTGAGGAAGTTTCAATAGAATTGGCTTCAGTGGCTGCTGTCATATTATAAGTGGACAAAGGTCACATTCTTTAAATGCATTTTCTGAAAACCATCAACGTGACCGACAGCACTGCCTTCTGATTGGCCAACCTCACGCCTGAGGAGTATTGTGAATTACAATCCAAGTTGTGCATTGCAATCCAAGTTACCATTAAATATATGGTGACAAAGGTGACGTAATCTTAGCCATCCAGTGTTAAGGATTGCATGAAATGTAAGGTAGTTGTTACCACGGTGAAAAGCTGTGTGATTGACAGCATGACATTAAGCATGCGATTAAGAGTGGATTATCCCTGAAGAGTAGCCGGCACACACTCATACGTACTTTACACACAGACAGCATTAATGATCATTTCAGTCACTATACCTGATTAATCTAAAAGTAAGACAAAAATTTGTGTTATATCAGATTTTGTTTTTCATTTAAACTTGCTCTACTCCACATCATGATCATTTTACATAAATGTTGCTGTCATTTTCAATTACCAAAGTATGCCCTTGAGTGTAAATTACAATAAGTCGACTAGTATAAAGCATTGTTTTTGAGAGTGAATTTCTTTAAGTGCCTGTAGCATTATAACAGCTTAGCTGTGAAATCACACTAAAAATAAACCTAAGACATACAGTTATATACTGTGTTAACCATCATAAAAATCCTGTGATTGATCTGTTTGGTTTTTACACCAACTCCACCAATTCAACTTTCACACCTGGCCCAAAAAGGACCAGCTTTTGCACTAAATTAAACCATTAAAACCCCTATCATTTATAAAAATACTTGTTTATTTTCAGCTCAAACAGTATAGGGAAGTCCCAAAAACTGATACATAACCTTAGATGTACAAAACCACCCATAGAAACGTAGTGAGTAAGAATTAACCTAACATAAGGAGTAGCTAAGAAGAACTAACCTTTCAGGTTTAGTGGTGATTCTTAATTGTCCATAGGTGTGAATGTGACTATGATTGGCTGGTCCGTCTGTCTATGCCAGCCCTGTAATAGACCTGTAACCTATTTAAGGTGGTTTAGCTTCCAGCTAGTAGAGTTTTTTGTGGGTTGTGGGTGGCTGTGGCTCAGGTGGTAGCGCAGATCAGCTACTGACTGGAAGGTTGGTGGTTCGATTCCTGGCTCCCCCAGTCTGCGTGTCAAATATCCTTGGGCAAGATACTAACCCCAAATTGCCCTCCGATGCGTTCATCGGCATGTGAATGTGTGTGAATGTTTATTAGTTGCACTTGAGTTCAGAAGTGCTCGTGTGAATGGGTGAGTGAGGCATGTTGTATACAGCGCTTTGAGTACTCCGGGAGAGTAGAAAAGCGCTATATAAGAATCAGTCCATTTACCATTTTTTTCAACTATTTTTGATTTAAGCACGTAACAGGAACAGTAAGCTAATAAGATAGATCAAGCCTCAGTCATACAGGCCCAGAAACTTCACCCTGGAAACCACTGCTCACTACAAGGTTTGTGTGTTCTCCGATAGATTGGCAAGTGGCTGTTGAAAGTCGCTCGCTAGGTCAAATCAGTGGCCAGTAAGGTATTGCAACACAAACTAATTGTTTTGCCCACCTAACATTTGAACAGAAGACCCTGAGTTGTCAGCAAACACTTGCTAACTACTACACTACTGCATAGTGTATTATGGAAACTAGAGGGAAAAGGAGTTGCAGCGCTGTATACTTCTTGTAACCAATTTTAACTACTACTTTAACTTTAACTTAACTACCCACTGTCAGCATCTACTTGCCAACTGGCTAGGGAATACAGATTTTTCCTTAGCAACCTGAGGCTGTCAGTGATTGCCAATCAGTCTCTAGCCCTGTGCAACTGGGGCTTTGAGCTTAAACTCAACAGTCTGGTTCTGAGGATCAGTAAGGAGTCACCTTGGATCCAGTAGGCTAGCTCTAAGTTTGTATTACCTTAAACATATCCCTAACACAAAACTGTCAATTTTGGTAAGGTCAATTTCTTTGTAGAAGAGAAGAAGAGAACCAAGCATAAAAAGACATGAAAAGTAAAACTCGTGAGAGCTCTGGAGCTTGATGTCATCTTGCTGTCACACATATACAGAGAGACTAACACACTATCACACACATTTTTGCCTGATGCCTCTCCCATGTGTGTACCCTGCTTTATTGCCTTTTCAGTCTTTCAACTGTGGCTATAAATAACTTCAATAAAAACCTTTCTATTTAGGAAACAGTATTTTACTAGTAACTTACTCACCAATAAAGTTTAATTACTTTACAGATGACATAGATAAACATTAATCTCTGTGTGTATGAGTGTGAGACCTTATTCACTGACATAAACGCATGCTGCATTTAGCCACCTCTGGTGCTGTACCTGCTTCATCTCAAGCATCTCATTATATCTGACACACAACTACAAACAATCATCTACAGCCTGCTTGATGTTTCTCTCACATGTAGGGTAAGTTGAACTGGATAAGGGCTTCAACTAATAATTATTTTTTATAAATGGTTCACCTGTTAATTGCAGTCCAATCTGCCATTCTGACTTTTTTAAATTGCAAGAAATATTTCCTACTTTAATTGGTTAATTGACTTCTCTCAGTTTAAAAAACAAACAAACAAACAAACAAAAAAACACGAGTTCATGAATTGGTGTGATAGGGATAACAGAAAGCCATTTGTGTGTCCTTAATTACCCCAGAAAAATTGTTTTCCCCCCTTTCTTTAATATGGGACTTTGATTTTATTGTAGTTATCCACTGCTAATAACTACATCATAATGTTATGAATTGAGCCATGGCTTACTGAACTAGGGTAGAATAATAATAAATCTTGTAGAAGCCTTGAGGCAAATATTTGTGATGATGAAAACAGGTGATATGATGGACATAAGTCAGATTAACGCTTTCTAGATAAAAAATGATTGAAAACTAGAGAGGTCAAGGGGTTGCCACAGTGGATCGATCCACATATTTGGTTTGGCAGATTTTATGGTCTTCCAGATGCAATCCTACCAGAGTCAAATATTAATAATTAATCATTTCAATAAAATTAATTAATCTATTAAATACAATTGGTCAAAGAAAGTCATAAAGAATTATTGAATCAAATATTTTAATTGCCGAATGGTTAAATGATCAGTTACAGAAAATATTTTTTCCAAAAGGGGTTTGGAAAAAATTACAAACTGAAGACAAACATTATCAACATGTGAGAAACTGTCTTGAAAGTTCCAGATCTTATGTAGGGATGTGCACCACTGATCGACAAAACATTTAAATGTTGCTGCTCTTGCCAGTCTGTGCCAGAAATTCTAGTCAAACATATTATTCTTACTTTAATTGTGCATAACACAATAGCGTGTGGTGACTTTTACAGAAAGGCAAGCAGAGACAATAAACAGAAACAACAGAAACAGAGAAAGCTGCTGGCCATTCAGCTTGCCCAACTCAAGCCTTTGTTAATGGGACATGGACATGCTCATGAGCATTTCAGAAGAATCGGAGAAAAGCTGATTCAAAGCTGATTCCAGAAACAATAGCCAATGAAGGCCACGAGACAGTAGTAATTTCATGGATGATACAAAAAGATGAGAAGCTGTATGAAAGAACGATGTTTGAGATGCAAGCACAGAGATTGTTTTTACTTTTTAACTGATGTCTATTTTTACTTTTCATCGGACAAGCACTGCTTGCCCTGCTTGCCCTTATGTAACACAACTAGTGCAACTGCAGATACTGGTTTGAAGATGCAATCATGCCAACAGTCACTAACCAGATATGCAGCCCTTACACATAGCTCTAACTCAAGATATATCTTATATATCTGTTCATACAGTTCAAATGAAATATCAGTGGGAACTATTAAGTGCTTAACTGGAGGGGCAGTCACACAAGAGAAGCTTTCAGTATCAGACTTTCTTCAGTCATGCATGAATCAGTCCATCAAAATAAGGATCTACAAGTAAGAACTCCACGACTCATTTACACAGAGGTGATAACAAATTACAAGAAAGAACATATACATGCATGCCCTCACACCTGAGCATACTCATTGCAATGTAATCAATTTAAGTGGGTGCACGCAGCCTTTACTTTGAAACAAACTGGGCAGATGGCCACAGACAGAACATAGATTAACACATCAGCATAAACACATAATTTTTATTCCTTTAATTGATTAACACAATCATTTTGATTGTTGCAAAAGATTCATATAAACAAAACTCTCATATTTCATTACCACATTTATTTTCTCACAATCGTATAATCAACTAACTGTTTTAGTTTGACAATGCCAAAACATACAGTAGTGACTTTATAGTTATGCAGACTGGCACACTCGTGTTCTGGCTGCATCTCTTTCCACTCGCTTACTCTCTTCCAATCACTTACTCTTCTTCTTAACTACTAGATAAAGACTATCAAATCAAACTGAACAGGACAACAATGCTGCAATAAAATAAACAGCTGTCAGAAAATTGCCAGTTTAAGATCATGTATGATCCATCATTTCGAAATCTTATGACTTTAAGGTTTGGACCACAGACTGTAAATAAAGACAGACATCTTGATAGCTCTCTAAAATTAAAGCCAAATATAACAGAAAATGGGCACCTCCATGTTGTGCAGATGATGTGATTTGGAACCACAGTCCACAGAGTATTTACCAGGAGCTGGAAATGGCTACTGTGTATGCACAACCTTGTTACTACTACACAAACTCTTGTTCCAAAAACTATGTTGTAAGTGCAAAATGGCATTTCTGAGATATTCTGGCTTCATGCTTGTGAAATGGGAGGAGTTGAAGACACATTATCCATCTTTATATATACACACACAATAGTTTTGACTGTTGGACAAAACAGCCCCCTAAAAGATCTTACCCTTTGGTTTGATGTGGGTAGTTTTTACCATTTTCACTATTTTTTGCAACCATTTTAATAATGGAATAATCATTCTGAGCAAAATTGCCAAATTAATTGCTGAAATAAGCTTGGATTTGCCTACATATTACCATAGTTTGAATATACAACGGTTCTGCACAGTTGATCTAAAAATTTTAATGTCAGGGGGCTTTCCTGGGAATTTGGAAAGAATCTGCACCATAATATCGGATAAAAATAACAGTGTGTGTGTAATGTCATATGTCATTACTTGCAATCCAACTGACTAGACTGACCTAATAGCAATAGTTATCCTCCTCAAAAAGTGACAATCTTAGTCTAGATCTTAGTCTTAGTCCTGACTGGCTGGCACTATATGGTGAATGAAAATGTTATTCAAGTTGGATCCCACATGATGCCATATGTCATTCAGACAAGAAGGATAAGGATGGGCACGAGAGGTAAAAAAAAAAGAGAAAAAAAAAACACAGGCAACATGAATATGACAGAAGGACAGTCTTGGAAAAGCAGTGAACCTCCAGATACACACACTGACACACACAAACACACACATACACACACTGTCAAAGTCTTAATAAGAAAAGAGGAAGGTTTGCATGCTGTGAAAAGACTAACACCATGAACTATTCTTGCTTTGGAGAGTATAACGCTGACCGCCCCGTTCTCCATTTCCATATCTACATCTTTCTGCTTCCATATAAGACTCTCTCACTCTCTTTTTCTCATCAAATATTCACAGTTGGTCCCATTAAACATTCACCACACAGCGCTGCTACGTTTATCTGGCCTCTGCCAATCAGCCTGCAGCGGCGCACCAGAAGTCCACCAAAAGCCCGAACACTAAAACACACACACACACACACACACACACGTGCGTGTGGACACACACGTCTGCCTGCATGGTCTGCGATGCGGCAGCTTTGCAGAGATGGGAGAGGGAAGGACATGACTAGAAGGAGGGAGGAAAGCTGGCAAAAAAGAGAAGCATAAAAAAAGGAAGGAAATGGTGGCTGAGGGAGAAATGAGACACATGAAAGAAAATCAGATGAATAAAGGTAGCAAAAAAAGGAGTCTGGGGGTCTATTCCTCAGCTCTTGTCCATGAACAGTAAGAGCAGAGTATCCTTGTGCCTCAATAATTCAACAGCAGGACAAGTGCCGCCTGCCAGCCTACCCTCTTTCTTTTCCTGACATCACAAGCCTTACCTAATAACAGCGTAAAAATACACTCTCTTCACAGTTCAGCACAATACTTGACAAATAATTATAGCTAAAAATAACATGAAACACTGTCGGGATAGATCACTCTGAACAATCTTTTCTCTAGTGTCTAAACAGAAAATGTTTCAAACAATTGGTAAAAAAAAAAAATCTTATTGTGAAACCCCAAGTGCATTGTTGGGCTTCACGTCTATTTTCTTACATTTTGCGTCTTCATCTACGTTGGCTGCATGCTGGGCTCTAGAACCCCGCTTAAATGCTGACCTACATTCAAAATGTGAACTTACTGACATTTTGATGTGACATGTGATCACACAGAACAAGCAACAGATAACATGACCAAATAATGACAGGTGTAAATAGGGCCAGATTTATGAGAATAATGATGAGTTATTCATACATCCCCTTTGTAAATCGCTACCTTACCCCTGGTAAGGTCTCCCATGGCAAATTGGTCCAGCCCTCTCCAGGAGACTGGTTCCAGAGCCCAAGCCGTGTGTTGAGGTGAGCCCAACTATATCTAGTCGGTACCTCTTATCCTCACCCACTAGCCCAGGCTCCTTCCCACCAGAAAGGTGACATGACTTGGTAACAGGGGATGGGTCCGCCAGGGTCTCCAACCCTGGCTGCCGCCCAGCACACACTGCACCAACCCTTCTGCACTACCTGCTGGTCGTAGGCCTACAGGAGGGTGGATCCATGTCCCCTCTTCGGGCTGTGCCCGGCCGGGCCCCATAGACTAAGGCCAGTCCACCAGGCGCTCACCCCCGGGCCTCGTTCCAGAATGGGACCCCAGTAACGCTAATCCTGGGAAGTGTGAACTGTTCCATAGATTTCACACTCATAGGGGTTTTTGAATTGCTCTTTGTCTGGTCCCTCACCAAACTCCCATTTGCCATGGGAGTTTGGAGTTTTTCTCAGTGGACTACAGGGTTTCTTCCCTGCGTCTTCGGGTCAGGGAATGGGTTCTGACTGTCATCTGCACTCATGCACCAAACAACAGTTTAGAGTACCCGGCCGTCCTCGAGTGCCTTGGTGGGGTTCTTGAGGGTGCTCCACCTGGGGACTCTGTCATCCTACTGGGAGACTCCAACGCTCGTGTGAGCAACAGCAGTGAGACTTGGAGGGGAGTGACTGGGAGGAATGGCCTGCCAGATCTGAAACCGAGCACTGTTCTGTTACTGGACTTCTGTGCAAACCACAGTTTGTCCATAACAAACACCATGTTTGAACATAAAGGTGTCCATAAGTGCATGTGGCACCAGAACACCCTAGGTTGCAGGTCTATGATCGGTTTTGTAATCGTATCATCAGATCTGCGGCCATATGTTCTGGGCACTCGGGTGAAGAGAGGTGTTGAGCTGCCAAATGATCAACACGTGGTGGTGATTTGGATCAGGTGGCGGGGCAGGATGCTGGACAAACATGGCGTATAGTATAGTTAACGTATACCGAGGTTGCGCTGGGAACACCTGGCAGAGGCCCTGGTCCACGACATGTTCAACTCAAGCCTCTGGCGGAAGTTCGACAGCATTCTGAGGAAGACTGGGGACATTGAGCCCGAATGCACCACGTTCAGCACCTCCATTGCTCAAGCTGCTGCACTGAACTGCAGCCAGGTGGTTGGTGCTTGTCGTAGGGGTAACCCCAAACCAGATGGTGGACACCGGAGATGGAGGAAACCACCAGGAGGAGTCCTATTGGGTTTCGTTAGCTTGTGGGACTTTGGAGGCAGCTGATAGGTACCGACAGGCCAACCAGTACGTGTCTTGGGCAGTGGCTGAAGCATAAACTTCGGTGTGTAAGGCTAGTTTCAGTCACTGTGCAAATGTACTGTTTAACGAATGTTGCAAATAAAAAAAGACTTAAGTATAAGCCCAGAATTTTACAATTGGTCCGTTCACAGATTCATGTTTTCATTCATCAAGCTCTCAATTTATCACCTAACCACCAAGGTCTAATACTAATCTGATCAAACAATCAATCTTTACTCATATAGCACTGTTCATGTAGATTCATGTAATTAAGGATGGTTCACAGATCACTCTAACATTAACAAAAAATGAATACAATTTAGAAAACTATGTGGAAATCTGATATAACCCACATCTTCCCATTTTTTTTCCCTGGAGTAGCTTTACGGTTGCTAAAATCATTTTTCTTCCTTACAACCTGACAGCATCAGCTAAGCTAATGAAGGATACTCCAAGAAAACAGGTAGCTCAACTTTTACAGCATCATCTGCTGAAGGATTACATGAGTCAATAAATATAAATTCCATGTACACATTCCTGGTAAATTCTTCAGTAAACCAACAACCTAATACTACAGTTTACCTCACAGCAGCTGAACTGAACAGAGGCTGCCACCATGATAAATTTCTAAAGTTGTAAAACCTGTCCCTGGGTCCTGTAAGCCACTGTTGGATCATGATATATAAATCAAATGGGTAAATTTTTATGTTTTTAAACTATAAGGTATAGCAACAAAGCTCATGTGCTTTGCATCGTTTATAGATATTCACAATTTTGGCCCTACTAAACATTTAATACTTTGACTATCACTTCTGACTCACGGATTAGGTAACTGGATATAGGCCAAAGAGCATGTTTATGCAGAACAATGAGGGACATGTTACTACTCGTAAGAGTCAATCTGAAATTTTGAGATAGAACCTAAGATAAATGCACAGTAAGGTAAGCCAGCTGCAAGTTTAAGCATGTAGCGTGTGTTTTATTTGCCTTCTCACTCAATAATTATTAAAAATGCTGGAAATATATTTCAGCTTCTCTTATGTCTGGTAGTCATCTCTGGGTTTCTGTAGGAATGCATCCATGGATTTGCACATCTCTTTTGAGACACAACTCTAACCATTTTGGCACTCGGGCATACAGTGTCTTTTTTTTTTTTTTTTTACACTATATTTTACTATGTGCAAAATGAAAAATAACTCTAGCTTACATTTTTTGTGATAATCTCCACCATAATGTGAACAAATATGCACAAAGGTTTCCCCATTTGGCACAGAATTGGTGCCATAAGACAGGCTACCCTGCACTTCAACATGATGCAAATCTTGCCTCATTTTCTTCATATCCATTGGGTAAAAACTAGACTTCAGACGAGTGCATGTCCTGTCCTTTTGTATGTCCTGTCTCAATATGTGGAGAAGTGAGAAATGCTGTGCATCCCCACAATAAGTGGGGCATCTGGTCACCTTCTGTGCTGAGTGAATCCCATGAGTGAAATAAAAACTGGTTAAACAACTTATTTTCACGTGTATTATATATATGTTTTTGGGGGGGGTTTAACGAAAACCTTAGTATATGACAACCAGGAAGTGAATTCGCAGGACAGTTACATGGAAATGTTAGCGTGCACATTTTCCCACAGTCACAGTGACAGTTTGACACCTTTACTGCATGACGTGCCAGCAGTTCAGCATTTGATAAATGATTTTGGCACATTTAGAGTTTGTTAACTCTATATGTGGTTTTATTCTGCCGGAGGGAAAGACTTATGATAACTGTGGTTGTCCAGATTTTAGCACATGGATGGAAAAAATATGGTGGGCCTCCATAACCGCAGTGTGAATTTCAGGCCATATCGTGACATATTTAGATATAGCCTAAAACTGTTATACGAGTATAGTAAAATTTCCTCTAAAGCCCTATTTGATGTTTGCGCCTTATATGAATTGCAACATTATGATAATTAGCTTCTATTTTAAACTTGCATGCAAAAACAGGGACAAGGGCGCTCCTAAAAAACCCATGAACCACACACCCCAGTGCCCATACTACAGTCGCTCCCTCCTTTAAAACTGTTTTACTCATACTTTCTAACCAATATTTTAAATTTAATGTTTAATCAATACTCAGTGCCAATCCATTGCTTTCCACCATGGGCACATCTATTGAAAACATTGCTTTAAGACAACTTTAACAGTATTTCTTTAATCAGCCTTTTTGTTTCTAATAATTTCTCAATCAACTAGGGCTGCCACAAACGATTATTTTGATAGTCGACTAGTCACCGATTATTTTTGCGATTACTCGACTAATCAGACCATGAATCCATTGGACGTAAAACACACAGCTTATTGCACCAGCATGCATCTGCTCTTATATAACTATCATTAGCTTACAGCTTGAAGTGTTTAAGGTATGTGCTAACTAAAAATAAAGACAAAATGATAGTTTATTAAACTTTTAAGGAAATTTGCAGATTGTCTTGTTTAATAAACTCAGCCGTCTGCTCCTTGCTCCCTCAAATATAACAGGACACTGGAGGAAATTCTCAACCATCTCACATTTCTGTTTAATCAGTTTTCTGTTTGACGTTTATTCAGCTGTGTGAAAACTATAACTTTAATCTCAGCCAAACCGATTTACTCAGGAACAAATAAAACACTGAAAAAAGCAAAACAATGACATTTTTAAGTTATCTAAGTGACTTATATATCATGTTAAACCTGAGTAGCGAAAGACCACGGGGGGTTTGAAAATGATGTGCCGGACGTTCGCTGTTCTCGCCGGCTCTAGTGAGCCTTGACCTCCCAGTCACCTATCGAGCTGGTGGGTAACAGACGTCTCAGAAAACGTCGGAGCACTTTTGCAAATATGTGGTGTCTTGATAAATCGAGCAGATATTTGAAGTTTACACAGCTACATTCTCGCCTGAAAATATGTTA
>VUQG01046172.1:30967-42163 GCA_015106755.1 Etia nguti
CTCACCGATTATTTTTGCGATTAGTCGACTAATCAGATCATGTATCCATTGGACGTAAAACACACAGCTTATTGCACCAGCATGCATCTGCTCTTATATAACTATCATTAGCTTACAGCTTGAAGTGTTTAAGGTATGTGCTAACCAAAAATAAAGACAAAATGATAGTTTATTAAACTTTTAATGAAATTTGCAGATTGTCTCGGTGGAGTTTAATAAACTCAGCCATCTGCTATTTGCATCCTAAAATATAACAGGAGTAAATTCTCTACCAGTTTTCTGTTTGATGTTTATACAGCTGTGTGAAAACTTTAACTTTAATGGATGAGGCCCCTGAATTTGGACACAGCTACGATGCCGGAGACTACTTCTTTACACTCTTAAATCCTACTACTTATTCCTGCGTCTCTCAGGATCTTACAAAGCTTCAAATGACGCGTCGACTATTAAATTAGTCGTCGAGGATTTTGATAGTCGAGTTAATCGTGACTAGTTGACTAATCGTGGCAGCCCTACAATCAACATGCTGAATTTATTGAGGACTTAAGCCCCATACAGCTCAATTTTGAGAGCTTGTCTTTCACGCATGGTCTTTATGGTTTTTCCCCCCACAAATGACAGCACATTTTTGAAAAGAGAAAATTCACACAAAGATATCTGTTACCTGGAGCTCAAAGAAGCAGAGCTGAGTTATATGTATTATAATATCAAGGACAGAGAACCCGAGTTTCACATTCACTAACAAGCCAGATAAAATCAGTTTTGCTATCAGTTTTAATGACCATCATATGCGAAAGGGATGTTCTTCCCGACGTTTTTCACTAAAGATTTAGTACAGACCAAATCCTTTACCCACTTTGGAATATGATATAATCTGCCCTCAGATACGACTTTTTCAGACAGGGGATTTAGCAACTTCACTGCAAATTCAGACCTGATTCCAACAAAAACCCACGATTGGTAACAAATGTGAGCTCCATAAATGGTATGTAAAGATAAAGTTAAGCAAATTCTTACTTCCTCAATATACAATTCTGAGATAGGCAGTGAAACGAGCTATTGTAACGAACCTCTTACCATAAAAGAGATATGAAAATATCTTATAAATGTATTTGCTACTGTATTTTTAAAATCTAACTACTATCTTCTAGCACTTTATTTTGATACAGAATGAATTCTGAATGCGATACATGAGGTGTACAGAAACCATGGCTCATCACAAAGCGGAGGAGATCACCATATCTCCCCTTTTTATCAAATTGTGCACAAAAACATGCAGAAACCCTTTCCCACTAAAGCAAAAGCAACACTTCCTCTCTTAGCTTCTGCTTCCTATGATTTTTATCAGGTATTCACTGTTCCCTCAGGCTACCAGTAATCATCATCATCATCATCATCTACTTCTGTAAACTGATGCTAAAGTTTCTTATCTTCTAAAAGGAATGTAGCCTACTCAATATAAGGGCTGTGGGAACAATCTACACATGCGTGGAACCACTTTTCACTGATTTCACATTGTTTAAGACTCTAACTTGTAGCTTGTTCAAGCAGGAATAGCAGCATATCAGCAGCAACTTACTCAAGCTCAAACTTGTTTTTACAGCAATCGGTAAACACTAAAATAAGGATGACATGAAAGGGAATAGGAACACAGGTGCTAAACTATCTTGAAACCTTTAAATCCTCTAAATGTACTAAAAGTGAAATACACACAAGCTTTTTAAAATAGAGTTTTCTCCACAGTGTTCACCACAGACAAGTTAAAAAGCTACAGAAGAGTGAAGCAGGTGTTGACCATCACCATGCAGGCTGCAGCAGTGCAGGTAAACCCTGATGTGAGGCTGTAGCACAAATGCATTACAGCTTGGCTCAGCCGGATGTTGCTAAAAAGTAATGACAGGAGCAAAGAGCAAAAGTTCATTCTTGAATAAGGTGCTACACCGGGTCTATCCAACGGAAGGAAAATCTACCTACCAGCACCTCTAAACTATAAGCACACTGCATGTTATTTGTGTGCTACAGCAACTATGAGCAAGCATGGGATGCCACATGATCCAGCCGTAATCACTGACCTCACTGCCATTGTGCCTTGGCTGAGCCACAGAGAATAGGGTTTAATGCCGCCTAAACACAAGTAAATACAGTCACTACTACGGAGTGTTCTCAGACATCAAACAATCACAGCTGATATCCTGTACGTTCAGCGTCTGTAAAGCTGAGCGGCAGCTCACAGGCAGAGATCAGACGATATTATAAAGTGTGTATTAATTTCTAGTTGTGAACAGATCCAGAGAGTAAGGCACTGAACCTCTAGGTGCTGCAGTGGTGTATAAATGCAACCAAGCACTGTGTCCACTTTTAATGAAGACATGATCCTTCTAGCAATTCATTCTCACATTGTATAAAAGGTAACTGGTGAGATCTGAGAACACAGAGACGTCTCTAAAACACAGCAGACACGAGGAACGCAAATGTTTGGATGATGTTACAAACAAGGCAACGCTCAGCAACGCGATCTAAATATTTTTATTTAAAGGTATAGCAAGCTCACTATCCAGCCTAAAATAATACTCACCTCTGCTAATATTACAGATGTTAGTGAGTTAATTTTTTATTTATCTGAATTCAATAATAAATACATGGTAATAAAACCTCAATCAATACAGATACTTCAAACGTAGAGGCACTGCAGTATCAGTAAACATGCACAAATTCAATTACATTTTTTTGAAACGATTATTCAAAATGACATGACTTCAGTGAAATGATAATGACAAAAGCTTCATCGAGATCGGTCTGCTTCACCAAAACAAGCCCCCCTAAATTACATAAGCTCATGAGTTCACTTCACAGACACTCGGGGTCCATTTCACTAAATTTTACTAAAAACTTTCTTTAATACAAAATGCAATTGGTACATACTTTCCATTACATAAACCATAGCTGACTGCAAAGTACTACTAGTTTCCTTTCAGGTATGGATCACAAGCATGGTCTTGGTCTTAATCTTAAGAAGGTGTTGCAGCAATATTTCAATTTATAAGTTGCAACTTGTGAAATGCACCCACCAACGTACCGCTGGTTAGACACGAGGCTCAAGCTAACTAACAAGATTGTGATGCATGCTTACAACTGACACTTTAATTACCACGCACAACAGGATGGCTGCTATTATGTTTACCTTGTGAGTCTTCCTGTGTGTGTGTTTGTGTATGTGTGTGTGATACTATAAAATGCAGCCCTGGTGTAACCTACTGTATTAGAAACTACCACCAAGGCAGTTCTTTGCACATGTCAATTTATAGACAGATTATGCCACTGAGATAGTGATGCAACTGTACAGCATACAGTAAAGCCACAACCCACAGGAAGCCAAGGGACCAGCCATTTTTTTTTAAAATTTATATGTATCTGCAAACTCCTAGATTAAGTGTCCAAGATCTTAGTTCTAAATAAATTTTGTTGTAGGCAATGTCTGCAAAGTCATGTGCAACAAGCAGGGTAGCCGATGCTGAGGTGGGAAGCTAAGTACTCAACATGTTTATTGAGTGCAAAGCGAGTCCTATATATCATTTACATCTAGTTATCATACTGATGTCTGAAAACACATTCCAGCAAAGATGTTTAGTCATAGACGGGGATCAGAGGCTTCAGAAAGTTGCTGAACTGTAGAGAGGCATGAAACTACAACAAAAGTTATCTACGTTTCTACAAACCCAATCCAAGAAGTGACTGAGCTGTAAAGGCGAGTTTCCTTTTTATGTGCTGCCAGTTTCATGGCAGAAAGCTAGGCTGTATGATTCGTTATCAGAGATCTTATACTTTTTATGTGGAATTAAACTTGTTTAGACCAGTGAGACGACTAAAATTAAGGATTAATTTTTTGCCCTTTATGTCAGTATCGTTTTGATTTAAACACCGTATACTACTTTTAGCTATCAAATTCAGGCTTGCTATAGGTTGTTTGCTATATAATAGCCTTGCTCTAGAAGTGTAATCAGAATGCATTATTTTACTTGACTAAATTAAGCATAACAAATGTCTTTGTAGACTGGCTGAAGGCTTCTTGTGAAACAAATTATAAAAAGTCTATATAAGACTTTTTTTTTTTTTATTATTCAATTAAATGTCATCAGTGAACTATTGGCTCTGGCCAAAAACAAACACTAGATTCAGATTGATCTGCAAAATGTTTACAACAACAGTTGGAGCAAAAATGGTATCATATGCAATTCTTTTTCACCTGACATCTATTTGCCTTGCCAGAAGCATTCACTGGTTACACACCGTCCGATCAGACAAAGGCTTATCCTTCCTGACACAAGTTTGCCGCTTTCCCAGATCAGATCAGATTAATTTGGCAAGTGTGGTTAAAGACATAAAGAAATTGAGAAATGGTGGTCTAAACAATTAAAAGAAGTTCAAATAAAGCAAATTTATTCTTTAAAATCCTTACATGGTGTGGTTAAGATTCAGGGTTTCACACATACAAAGCTTCATGTTTGTGAACATTTCAGGCCTGATTAATGACAGAAGGTGGCACTATTATGTATTCTCTATCACAATGTGAAACTATTAAGAGAGAAGCCTTGTATGCATAGAGTTTAGTGTGAGACCATTAAGGAGGTGAGAAAAAAAGTGTGCAACTGTTTTTGTGTCATGAGAAATGAGAAGTTGTCTGCAAGTGTGCACGTTTGCATGATAATTATAACCACATCCAACAAATACACGCATACACACAGACTCGCACAGAAATCGGTCTCTCTGCCAGACAGCCTATGGGATGAAGAGTTTCACCCCTGCTGTTGCCGGGTTACTAGCTCCGGACCACTGCCAACGCAGCCACACACACGATCAAATCGGCTGCGAAAAGAGTTTTAAGATCTTTGCTCAAATCAATTTTTTGTTTACAGAGAAGGCGGGCAGGAGAAAAACAACTTGAAAAGGAAGGAAAATGACATGGGCGGGGGTGTTTGAGCGAGACTGAGGGGGAGACAGAGCAATTCAGCCTGCATCCCCTGGGGAAAAAAAACAAGACCAATCAGTCCAAAACTGTCCCTGATCTGCAGCTCACATCATCACTCAACCTTTCGGTGGCCTGGTCTGATGCTTACTTTGACAAATATGCAGCACACACACACACACACACAGAGTCTGCGACATACACAAACACACGATGAGATACAGTGAGATACATGTGCAAACACAAACATGCGGTAACCAAAACAAGCAACAGACAAGTGATGCTTGGATTCAGCTACATGGCAGATGAAATGCTTTGACACGAGCCGGCTGACGATGACAACAAATCTGCCACAAATACCAAAACACAGGTGGTGGCATTTCAACATGTGTTAAGCTGCTGCATGTGAACACACACACACAGGCTTGCAGATTATACAATAGCTTAAGGAATAAATCCAGGTTTTTACAACTTGGGTCGTACGTTACTGAAGAAACAAGAGAGGTTTGGAAACACGGCAAGATCACTGCAACAGAATCTGACAGACACATGAACAGTTGCAAGACAAGAGAGCAGTGTAACCACATTTAAAAAACCAAAGCTGAAAAGACTGCAAGTGTTGCTAACAGTTCAGTTTTACTGACCCTCATTTCACAAACATTTTGGTCAAATATAATAGTCCATTAGTGACAATATTTTTAAATTCAAAATAGTCTATGTATGTGTACAACACTTCACCCGTCTTCAGTCAGTTAACACTGATGTTTGAATTGGGTATTTAAAATAGCTTTATATCATTTTATGCTGTTGCTCTTGTAATCTCCTTGCACTGATGAATTGGATAGATCGGCCGTTTTTTGGAAGGCGCATCATCTCTAACCAGGGCGTCCTAGCCTTCCTGTGGTTTCCTAATTGATCTGATGTAAGCTGATGTTGGGGCAGCCCTCAGTATCATTCAGCTGCCTCTCTCAGTAACTCTCTCATCCAGCAGTTGGTAAGACAGTCTTGGACTGCAGCTGCCAGTGATGGTCCTGATTCTGCTGCAAGCTGGAGGGCCATTCTAACCAGAACCTGCAGCAGGTGGAGACCAGGTTCATGGGCTGCTACACCATGCTCACAAAGGCTTCAGAGCAGCACAAGAATCACCACTGTCTGCATCAGTAAATGATCGAAGAGCTGGAGTCTATCCAGAGGAAAGAAAATGACTGAAGGAACAGATGATTATGTGAATCTATTAATAAAATGTAATGGTTAATAATTAATCTAAGACAGTGTGCATGTGCCCAACACAAACAGGATCTGTGAAACACTGTACGTCAATTTGAATTCAGTGAAACTCAATCTTTGAAGTGACAGCACTGAATGGTAAAAATTCGATACACAATGAGTAGATGGGCCACGACACGACCAGCCGACCAGTCTCACATGTAACCAGCACATGCTGCTGCCTGTGCACCTCAGACATGGAACTACACTAATCTAATAAACACACAAATCTATGACAATACAGCATACAGCTTTTACAATATTTCTTATGTGATCTATGATATGTAAGGCTGTTATTTTTTCTTTGCTTCCTTATAATACTAACAAGTTGCGTGTACACTGACATCTGCTTTTTCCACCTTTTCTGGACCACTCGTTTGATTTGATTTTTATTTGGACCTTGTAACCTGCCTTATTATGAGCATAACTTTAAATTCAGATGAAAGAAAAGCTGGAAATATGTATGTATGTATCCTCTCAATCATAATGCTTCACAATGCAAAAAAGAGAAAACTTAACTTCCACTTCATATATGAAATATCTCAACAACACTGGTTTGTTTTCAGTAACTGAGACATTCAATACTTCATACTCGGACACATTAAAGGTTGGCTTCATGACTCAAATGTGTAACAATTACAGAGACAAAGAAAAATGGAGCTAATGAAATCCTTTTATGCAATTTCAGGAAGTCACTCTGTTAGTGTGGCCACTCTAACAGACTCTGCCTGGTCATGTGATTACTCATGTTTTTTGCTCTGTTTTGACCTCTTTGCAGAAGCTGACTGTATAAGTGCAACATTATCATCACCAATAAAGGCAACCCTATTAAAATAAACCAAAACTACCCTGCATTGCATCGTGCATGCCTCTGTGGATATTTTAGTCTCAAGCTTGGAGCTGGTGCAATCCTTTGCTAGAGATCAGCAGTAACTGTAACAAACCAAAAATGGTTGCGCACAACCACCAAAGCCCGCTAACCCCTCTGTTGCGACCTAAACCTTGGCAGCCGAGCTCTGCCAAGTGGCCTCCAGCTTTTCAGGAATCTCTGCTGTCAAGGACATGACAGAGCGCCTGTCTCGCTGCTCTTAAGGAAATAAACTGACTTCACTGAGCAGCTACAGAAGCCTACTGTTGTCAGCTTTCAGTTTGCATAAATTCATGTTGCTACTTGACTGTTACGCTGAGCTGCACAATGCATATCTGCTGCACTCACCTCTGGCAGAGAGCTTTTTTGTGTTGATAATTTTCGCGGCATACTCCTGGCCGGTGGACTTCTTGATACATCGACGAACGATGGAGAAGGCACCCCTGAAGCAAGACAGATCAATGTGAAATCACTTCAAACATAACAAACATGAGTGTGCCACAGGGAAAATTGCGCTGAACTCTCTCACACACACACAGTAAGGGCATGCATGAATCACATAGTTTTAAAGAAAGGGGAAAGGAAGTCACATGCATTATTAACATGGCCTGATATTATGTGTATGACAAGAGGTCCCGGCTACTAGTGTGTGACAGGGCTAAATGTGAAAGGAGCCAGTCATTAGCTGGCAGGAAGAAACATGAGTAAGGCCGCAGGAGAATGAAGCCACTGAAAAGTGTTATTAGCATTTTTTTTTCCTCAACCTGCCTTCATTATTTTATTATATTTTATTTACTTTTTTCTGCACAGATACCTCCTTAAACCTCATGCTGCTGGCTGTATTGGTAGGTGGAGCAGCTCTATTAGCCACATGCAGAGATTAGATGTGATCTAATCTCTGCCAGAATATATACACAGCCAGGACATATACACACACACACACACACACACACACACATACATACATAGATATATACATATATATATATATATATATACGTTTTGCAAGCGCAAGTCTTATTGCAGCAAAGCCCGTTTCTTCTTCTTTTTCTGTTTTTTTTATTTATTTTTGGCATACACAAGAGCCCTGCAGTCTGCGTAGAAATGCACAAAAACAGAGCTGAGCAGGACCCCGGAGATGCCACCAGGCAACCAGCAAATGCAAACGACTTTTCGACGCGTGCTACCTGCAGATCAACTGACTCGCAAGTTGCTCCTATGGGGGGGGGGGATGTTTCCCACCTTCTGGGCTTACAAAGAGAGCCACAACGCTGCCACGCACAATTAAACGCACATGCAGGATTAACTACAAGCCTCTGCAGCGCTAACATGAACCTGCCGACAGCTCTTTGTTGCTCAGGAGGATGCCTACCCCTTTCCTGTTTTTTTTTCTCTCTCTCTCTCTCTCTCTCTCCTTTTTGACAGCCCCTCTCGTGCGCTGTCAACACAACGGCAGCAGCGGAGAGGGGGGGCGTGCAAACACACACACACACACACACACACACACAAGCATACACTAAATGCAACAAGAAGAGCAGCAGCAACGGCGGCGGTGGTGTTGACGGTCGCTTACTTTCCGAGTTCCTCGTACAGCTGATATTCGTCTGTGAATCTGGTCGAGGTTACAACTGTAGCCATGTTGACTGGAGTCAAGGGGAGAGGGGGGGAAGTCGCCTCGCGCTTCAGTGGCCGCCTCGCGCAGGTTTCGGGAGGAGAACTAGTGAAGGCTCAAAAGGGAAGAGTGGCTCGAGCTCACAGAGAGGAGCTGGGAGTAGGAGGAGGGAGGAGAGAGAGAGAGAGAGAGAGAGAGAGGTAGCTGTAGTAACGGAGATCTGCTATTGAGAGGAGGAGTCACGCTGTGTCGAAAAAGAAAGCACGACGAGGGAGTGTAAAATTGAGATACGCTTTATTACTGTGCGCAAATACATGTTCGTGAGAGATTAGTCTTTTTTTAAATATTTTATTGAGATACGTTCAGGAAGTATGCAATTAATCCTTGTGAACCAAAACTCCAGGCTGCAGATTGTTTCAATTATCCAGTTTTTATTTTATTTTCCCCTGCTCTTGGCCCTACGTCATGTCAAGGATGACAGATTATTTTGGGGCCACATTTAACAAAAAAACCCCAAAAACACTCATTAGCGTTCATTTGGAGATTAAACCCTAAATATTCTTTTAAGAAAAAGGGTAAACTCAAACTACTGCCACAGCTGCTACCCTCTACAAAATGTTACTTGGTGAGGTACACAGCTGTAGCTCTGAGCACAGACGCCCCACTCATCTCTCGTTCAGACTGCGTGTTTTGTGCATGTCTCGTGTTTGCAACCGGTAGCCAATCAGAAACAAGAAAAAAATTATTTAAAGGGAGAACAGTTCAAACTTTTCTGACATAAGATAACTTGGGGCAGCAAAGGCCAGGTAAAAGAGTAATGATTTGCACAGATATTTTTCAGTGGCTTTGCTAAAAAAGTTATTCTCCCAACTTGGAAGTTTACCTCTTCTACCTCTGCACACTTGATTAGGAGCCACAGGGGTGGCTAATCGAAAGGTCAGTGATCGGATTCCCTGGCTCCTCTAACCTGTATGTCAGTATCAGTATCAGTAAAATACTGAATGTCGAGCTGCCCCTGATGCACTGAAGTGTGAGTATGTGAATGTTAGGTTAAATGTGCTTAGGCATGTTGAACAAAGGGTTGTATGAATGTGTGAATGAGGCTTGTAGGAACAAAGTGTTTTGATTGCTCAAACTGAGTAGAAAATTGCCATTAATACCAGTGTATTTAGCATTTATTCATTATACAAATGGAGGAATTATGTATGTGTAAACCAGATACTCAGGGTATGCTGTGGCAATTGCATTGTCTTTAATTCTCCATGTATTTTTTTGTGTGGGGACCCTCTTGTATGTTCTTTGTGTTAGGTATGCTGTGGCAAATTAAAAGGCAACAAATAAAACATAAAATAACATTATTTAGAGATTTTAATCATGAAAAGCCATTCTGGTAGAGTTCATAAATGCTCAAGAGCTCCCCTTTATAACAGAACCAGCATATATATATTCAGGAGATCACTTCACATAAGTAGCCTGTGAAATTTATGTCTCAAGTCTTAACATTGCAGGTGAAGAACAATAAATAATAACTTAATGTTTTATAAACATAAAAGTGAAAATTTGTGGGGGGGGGGACGTCACAAAAGTTAAAAAGTATTTAGAATTTTCAAGTATTTCAATGTTTTAAAGGTTAAAGAGTTTGTTTGTGTAATTAATTTTAAGAAGATCTTTCTATATAGTGTATTATTAAATGCAAACACAAAAGTGTTGAAGTGCTGCAGCCACCCCACATGCCCATTGGCAGATATGACATGAGCTGATTTTGGCCTGCAGTGAACAGTCGACATGACCTATTATTGCAGTGTCTCTTCCTTACAATATAAAGCAGCTTGAGGCGACTGTTGTTGTGATTTGGTGTTATATAAATAAAACTGACTTGAAAAAATTGGGTTGAACTGACCAGCGATAGAATAAGAAAGAATGAGTCGACAGATTTTTCCGAATCCACAAATCAAACACACCGACACTTGACTGACACACTTCATCCTCTTGCTGTGGTAATAGTAGCTCAACAGGTGTGCATGCCAAACTTATATTAAGCCTGTACAAAGAAGAAATGCAATATCTACTAGCTTCTCTGCAATTAATGCTTAATTTTATAATATTATAGCCTAGCAAGCTAAATGATTATGTGTGTGTATGCTTTTGCCTAATGTCTGAATATAAAGATAGTCATTAAAAAAAACGAATTATATAATATATACTATATGTATTAATAATATAAAATAATAATAATGATAATATATTGACGTTTTGACATCCCTGCAGAACACACTGGAATAATTCACAAAATTATGTTTCTACTGGTGCATAAAAGCTGTGGTCTAGACAGAATTAATGTTTCCTCTTCTGGCCGCTTCGTTTTGTTTTGAGGTTTTTCACAAAGCAGAGAAAAAAGAAAAATAGCGGAGTGAGACTTCTTTCCACTCTCTCCCCCCTGGCGGTAGTGGTGGAGGTGGGATGCAAGCCACGCGAGATCTTTTCTGG
>VUQG01046173.1:4494-21515 GCA_015106755.1 Etia nguti
TAGTCAGTCCACTGGCTGACCAGTGGGTGGCAGCGTATGGAGTGACACATCAGTGTCCAATGCAGTGGTTTATGTGCAAGTATACCATCAACACTGACACAAATACAAGAAAACAGCCTTTGAATAGCTGTCCACTGTGTTATTCATAGTATAAATTAAAAAATAAGAAGCAGCATCTGTGCTGTAACTCGCCTTCCCAAACCTTGCTAATCTAAGATGTAATTTAACGATTTTATTTTTTCCCGTATTTTACGTTTTCAAAAGTGAACATAGAGTGTCTCTTGAAGATTTTCTTTTGTTCTGTGGCGGATGTCCCGTTGATGAGGGAGTTCCCGTCTGCTTTTGTTGGCCTGGATGTTCCTGAGAACCTCTGACTTCCACTCCTGTCAGGAAGCTGATCACCATCTGTGCACCGTCTTTGGTTATCCAGTCCCATGGGAAGCTCAAACAATGGCATTCCATTGCGACTGGCTGCAAATACACATTGTTTGTTGGTAACAGAGCATACGTTTGCTTGTTGTGGGTTTTGCTAGTGACTGGAACTCAGGGGTGGTAGGGCTGAGGGCTGTGGTTTGGTTCTTCAGTTCTAGAAAAGTGCTGTAATTTCTACATAAACCAATTCTCCTGCAGTGAAACACACAGAAACAAAATCAGGAAATCAAAGCTAACATGATCAGCATCTTGCTTAACCGATTCTCTCTGTGTCCTCCTCAGGTTCCAAGGTTGGAGCAGAAGAGACACCTCCCCGCATTGTCCACCACCCCTCTGATGTGGTGGTGAAAGTTGGCAATCCAGCCACCCTCTCCTGTCGCGCTGACGGAAGCCCGAAGCCAACTATCGAGTGGCTGCGCAACAATCAGCTGCTAGAGACCGCAAAGAGAGATGGCCAGCTGCAGCCGATGATCCTTCCAGACGGGAGCCTCTTCTTCCTGAGCGTGGAAGGGGGAAGGCGGGGGCAGTCACATGAGGGCGTCTATACCTGTGTGGCTAGAAACAGTGCAGGGAAGGACACCAGCCGTAATGCATCGCTGTTTATCGCAGGTGGGACTGGGACATGTGTGGCTACTAATAGGATCTGCTGTACCACAGAAAATAGTTCCCTACAGGGATAAAAAGAACTGTCTGTCTAACTTACAACTAAAACACTGATTAGATTGTCTTGATGCATGCTCAATCATCCAGGTAAGTAAATCCCTAAAAGGGTGATTCTGTTCATCTGGACGTAGCGTTTTCAGTGGGAGAAACGTTTTGTCACTCATCCAAGTGACTTCTTCAGTCTCAGCTGACTGCAGGTTTCCCCAATCTTATAAACAGTACATTTGCATGATGACTGAAACCAGCCCACTGAAGGAACAATGAGCTGGGAGGTCAGTTCCTTGATCATTAATATGCAAATTCTCATGACCATTGATCAAAGACCACTGATCACTGATAAGATTAGTCTTTTCATATACCAGGCTCCACAGAAACATGATGTGCATGAGGTGATGATGGGCAACCAATCAGAAGAAAGTAGGCTTAAAGGGTGGTTGGCTTTACAGATAAATGAGGGTCTGCAAGAACATCTGGTCTCTGTGTGTATGTGTGAATCATGCAAAGATGTAGTCCTTAAATAATCATATAGTGGATAATAAAATGTTAAATAGTACTGCAGTAGTCCTTAAATTTAGCTTCACATAAACAACTACACTGTAGTCATATTCCATAAACAGGTATGTTTTTATTTTATATCTGTAAAACGTATGAGTTCACTTCAACTCAGCTGTATTTATATAGCACCACTTCACAACAACAGTCCCTACAATATGAGCACCAGAACTCCCAACATTCCAAAACATTCCAAACCACCTGGCTCTGTATCACTCCCTAAGACATCCTGCAACCCTTACCTATTCATCTTACTCCAGTCCCCAGTTTATGCATCACATGCTAAATCAGACTCATCAGCCTTTATATCATGAGCTGCAGTTAGATTGATGGTTGTTCTTGAATGTTCATTAATGTATTATTTGCAGTTAAAATAATGTATTCCTTTTTGGAGTTTATTCTATAAAACCCTTTGTGTTTGTATAGATTTTCAGTATATTAATAGAATACATATGATATATAATGATATGATAAGATATGATAATATAATAGATTATATCCTTCATATTCTGGCATCCGACATTGCAAAATGTCAGGTGGGACAACTGTCTAATTAAATAAACAGACTAATACAATTTCTGTTTAAATGAAAAATATTTCAAAATAAAATAAAAATAAAATGTGGTAATAGAGATAACGTTAAAAATGTTGAGATAAAACAAGTGTGTCTATCGATCTGTATTATAAAGTAAAAAAGTTATAACACTGAATGAGGATGGTCATTTATGGTAGATGGTTATAAGAAAATGTAATGGTTGTTCATTTTACTTGAAAAAAAGGTTCAGTAATGGTGTAATGGTGTTCAGTAAAGCCCACAGAAAAGATGAATTGGAGTTGATGGGAGCAGTGAGACACATGAATTTGTTTTGCTGGAAATGTTGCAGTACAGAGGGGAGAGGGGAAGGCCTCGCACAAAGGTTTCAGACACATTCACAAGCTCAAACCGAGAGCAAAAACAGTGCGTGCTCGTTGCGTATCTTTCTTACATGCGAGTGAGACAAGGCTGTTCTGTGGTTGAATATGAGGAAATGAGGAAATGTTACTTTAGCCCAGCTGAGGGTTGGACAGGTGCAGAATTAGACACGTTTATCTCTCAGTGTATTCAAAGATCCTTTATGGTTGCAGGTCTCAGGTATGCTTAACCTGAACTCTCTGATGTTGCAGTGTTGCAGGAAGAGTTCAGTGTGCAGCCCACTGATGTGGAGGTGGCAGAGGGGGAAGTGGCTGTTTTAAGCTGCAGCCCCCCAATGGGACATCCGGAACCTAATCTTGTCTGGAAGAAGGATGGGCTGCCCATCAGCAGTGCTGACCATCATTACACTGTGAGCTGTCTGCCTCTAATGAATCTATTACAGCTATAGACCCTGTGTGAATATAGAATTGTACTACTGTTTGAAACTACTATGAACTATCAACAAATGCAAAGGGCATCGTCGTGTGATGTTTCCTCTTAAGACCTTGCACTCTGACTTTGAGCTTCCACACCTTTGTGCATGTTCCAAACCTTTTAATGCTCCCTGCAGGACCTCTTTCA
The DNA here is from genome assembly GCA_015106755.1 of Etia nguti. NCBI lineage: Eukaryota > Metazoa > Chordata > Actinopteri > Cichliformes > Cichlidae > Etia > Etia nguti. The sequence continues at coordinate 7,676 of VUQG01046173.1, forward strand.
GGACCATTTCTATAGTAGGAAAAACTGGTTTTGCATTGCTGGATCCAAATTGGTGAATGTCAAAACAATCCAGTATCAACGTGAAATTTGTCATGTCGGCTAAACCAACAAACAGCAACACAGCAGCCAGTTCTTAGAGGAATTCTCATCAGATTGACAACAATATTACATTACTTTGACAGTAAAGCTCTAGAGGGTTAAAACGGATCAGATGAGGAATACTGGCACTGAAATCAGCCTTGTAGATGCAGGTGCAGACATCACTGTCAGATTAGCATAACACCAGCAGCAGGAGGTAAATGCATAGTTATTAAAGTAACACTGTTTGCATTGATAAGAGCATAGGACTGGATTGAATTCATTCACTAATAATCACCATTGTATAAAAAACAGGGAATAAGTCAGATTATAAATTCTAGAAAAATGCATTTGCAGAGATTTGACTGTGAAAGCAGGTGAGTATAAATCAATTTAGCTTCGAGGTCTAAAAAGTGAAACCAGTGTGTCACCTGCATGTTTTTACATTTCCAGCAGGGAGTGACTTCTGGTTCCACAATGAAGTCTAATGGAAAATGATCTTCTGGCCGTTTTATGACCTCTCCTAATGAGTTTATGGTCTCAAGTCACTCACCAGTTTGAAGTGTACATATATGTATAGATCCTGTGTGATTTCCACATCCTGTCTGCATTGTGCTTCTGCTGCAGGAGCTGAATGGGAAGCTTATCATCGCTCCTGCAGAGAAAAATCACGCTGGTGCCTACGTGTGTGTGGCCATCAACACTGTGGGGGAGAGGGAGAGCAGGGCAGCTCGGCTCTCTGTGCTGGGTGAGACAGGAACAGAAAACAACTCATCACTGTGTTAGCATCGCTAGTTTCCAATGCAATGTCAGGATTCCAAAGCAGGATTACCCTCTGTAAGATTACCCTGTGCAAGTTTTCCTTCTGCAAACAAAACACTTTGATACATGCAAAGCACAGTTCTGAGTTTCTCTTCTGTTGCACTGCAGCCAAGCCCGTACTGGTGCTGAAGCCAGAAAACGTATCAGTAAGAACAGGAGAGTCTGCCCAGTTTTACTGCCAAGCTAAAGGTGACCCTCCACCTGCTGTGGTCTGGAGCAGAGAGCAGGGACCACTGCCCAATGGCAGGTAATATAGACCCCTTTCATAAGGTCACTCCATACCTGGTTAACATTTATTCATGCTTTATGGGTGTGCTAACATTGCAGATTGTGGCAATTTTAAGTGTTAACATTTCTATTTCTTTTTATCTAAGACAGACACAAAAAAACAAAAAGCGCTGAACTTCAGAGCATTGTTCTTATTGCAAATTCAAAAGTCCACATTATTCTTAATCTTTCCTACATCGAGCTGTCAAGTTTATTCAGTGCAGTTACTTTCCTGATATTGAGGCTTGTAAATGAAACCAGTTGAATCTCTGCTACGTCTAAATGTTGATTCTTTTAGATGAGATCAGGAGGACGTGACATTTCAAATCTATGTGTGCACAGGTACATTGTAAACCCAGACCAGACTCTCCAGATCCATTATGTGACAGCCCTGGATGCTGGGAAGTACACCTGCACTGCTCTCAATGATGTGGGTGTGGTCACTGCCAGTGCACAGCTAGTAGTTGAAGGTGAGGTTACATGATAATACTGTTGAGATATATCTGGTGCCGTGTGTTTCACAATCACTCGATGAATGTTAAAAACACTCTGCTTCAGAGTGGGCCTTCAGAATGTTACGAAGGAAATGAGAACTTCCTTCATAGAGGGACATTTCTGTTTTACAGCACTCAGAGCCACAATTTAGAAACGATCGTTATGATTTGATATGCTGAAACGAAATCATGTGGTGTCTATGACTTTAGTGATAATCTTCTGAATTCTGTAATTTAGACGTGATTGTAGTAAGTCCATACTTGGGAGGTAGGTTTGTGATTCGATTATTGTCCGTCTTTGTGCTGCACATGACGGAGAGAACAGTGATTTCCCAGAAACTGCTGTAGGTTTTCCATTAAAACAAAGTGACACTATATACAGCATGCAAAGGCAGAGGTGTTTTTAATAAATTAGCCGATTTGGTCAGTAAATAGCTGGAGACTAGCAGAAACGTGAAGCACAGCTGCTCACTCTGGAGTGTAAGATCTTATGAGCTGTGGGCGTGCTTTGCTGCATACATTTGCATTTGAATGAAATGAAGCAGTTTTGGAAACTCGTGTTGGCGTTCTCCATGAAAAACAACTGAGAATTTAAACATACTGTGTTTTTTGTCATGGAGTACCTGTTGTCTAACTGAAAAATAACTTACCAGAATTGTATATGCAAAAATATGATGGCAAATTAAATACCTTCGTTCAGCTTCAGACGTTATAATATGCTCACTTGCAGATACTAGAGTGGTAAATGGTAAATGGACTGGTTCTTACATAGCGCTTTTCTACTCTTCTGAGCACTCAAAGCGCTTTACACAACTTGTGCATTCACCCATTCATACAAGCACTTCTAAACTCAAGTGCAAACTAATGTACATTCACACACATTCATACTCCGATGGATGCATCGGAGAGCAATTTGGGGTTAGTATCTTGCCCAAGGATATTTGGCATGCAGACTAGGGGAAGCCAGGAATCGAACCACCAACCTTCCGATCAGTAGATGACCTGCTCTACCGCCTGAGCTACAGCCAGTGTAAGCACTATAGCATACATCAGTGCTTATGCATGCTGTAGTTGTAGATATTTATTTATCTTATTACAAGCTCTCCATTACAAAAATCATCTTCTGTGCACTGTCCAATGCACCTGCTGTTAAAATGTTTACTCATAGATTTGAGCAAAATTAATGGAAGAAACCAGTGATTGTGTTAGGCTGCGGTGAGGATTTTCAGCCATGGTTTCGGGCATTGAATAGTTTAATGAAAATTATGTGATTCATATTCTACAGTCTTCATAATTGCAAAATCTTGGTCCATCTGAACAGCTGTGAGGGTTTAGTGTCTCCATTACCATCATCAATGCATCAAATGAGGGTGAAGAATGATGTTTATCCTTTTGTTAGCGTTCGAGGGATTTGAAGTATCCGTGGAAAGACTTAATGAAGCTCTAATGTAGGCATGTTTAGGCAGTGCAACATGTTTGTGTTCAAAGAAACCGGGCAGTTCTATGTCAGGGGCAGAGTCTTGCTGTGTGAATGAATTCATGAAACACGTATCCTGTGACCTCTGAAGTAAAAGGAAACATCCTCCATGAAGAGGAAGACTCTAGGCTAACGTTGGCTAGTGAATTTTCACTGCACAATCTGGCCAGGAACAGAGAGGTCCTCACACACTGCTGCAATCATCTGTGGTTAATGCAATGAGTTTGAATGAACCACTTGTGTTTCCAGAGGCTGCCAACACTAAGCAGAAAGACCTCCACAAAGAGCTGTCATCCCTGCGTGTGATTCTGGACAACGTCACCATCACGGCCCCTGGTTCTAACATGTCCTTCGTACAGTGGAAGGTAAGGGAAAGCTGATTGAACACGTTTCAGAGAGAATGTGGGAATATGACACGTACACGATTCACGTTGTATTTTCTCCCTGACCAGCTCCGGTCCCTCCCAGCGCAGCCGCATTACCTCGATGGCTTTGAGGTACTGTATCGCTCTTTGCTCACTGCCAGCTCAGACTGGGCGGCAGAGCAGGTGACATTCCCCAGCTTCCAGGCTCAGGTGGGCCCCCTAAAGAGAGGCTACAAGTATGATTTCAAAGTTCGGCCTTATGGCAGCGGCTTATACGGGAGGGAGAGCAACACCCGGCACCTGAGAGTTCCTGAGACAGGTGACAAAGGTTTTTTACTTTATCTTTTTAATGTGAGAATATTCATTGTGTTTTGCTGGTAATAATAAGTGCTCTGTTTACAGTGCCCAGTGCCTCTCCTCTGGCTGTGTCAGTAACAGTCAGTCATGAGCAGAATAACACCATCCATCTGAGCTGGGAGCCTCCTCCTCCTGTAACCCACAACGGGGTCTTACAGGGATACCAGGTAATTACAGTAGGACAGAGTGTTATCTGCTCAGCAGACTGTTGAAACCCTCGGGGAAACATAAATCCTTACAGAATGTAATGAATCATTTTTAAGAGGGAAACATGGGATTCAAACAGTCCTGCATACAAATATATGGAAGAATTAATCAGCAAGTGGAACAGGAAACAGATTAACCAATCATTGTGCACTAAGATTCAGAGGCAAACTTTGTGATGGAAGAGATGTCTTGTATTGTAGACACTTTAAACATTTTTAAAATAATAAATAACAGCACATGGTTCTTAGTAGGAATGTTTTATTCTGTTATAACTGGAGTCTCAGTTACTGGTATGTCCATGTGGAGCAGCTGTTGAATTGTTCAGTGATTAAAGCTTTATCCACACAAATGATTTTGATCATGTTTGGGGTGGATACAAGCTTCAATCTCACTCTTAAAGATGCAAACTTTCTTCAGGTGTGGTGTGTGGAGCCTGAAGAGCAGCAGTACCAAAACTGGACGGTGGATAGTAGCCAACTGAGCCTTCATATCTCTAGCCTCAAACAAGGGAAACAGTACTGGGTCACCATAGCGGCAGTCAACGGGGCTGGAGTAGGAATGCTGAGTGACCCTCATGGATTTGTCATCAGTGAGCAATACAGCTGTCCACTTTTTATTTCTGTATCAGAACAGATAAAGACCACCGTGTGTTCTCAGACTGGGTTGTATTCATTCATATTGTGCTTCCGCTCTGCTGCTCAGGCTCACAGTTAGGTGGACTACCCGAGTCAGATAGCCAGAGGCGGCGTTTGTCTCCGGTCCTGGCCTTTCTTCAGGACCCAGTATTGATCGGCAGCATCGGTGCCGTCTTGTGGTGTGTTCTGATGGTTGCAGCGATCTGTCTCTTCAGACGCCACAGCAGGACTGGCCAGCTGATACCAAGACCTGGCAAGGCTAAAGGTATGAGTTTAAAGCTTTAATGTTAACCATAGTAAAAAGATAAAACTGAATCTCCAATACACCCACACAGACTTTGTGATAAACAATAATGGTTCATACTGTATCTTCCTTTATTTCTAGGTTTGAGAAGACTAGCCAGTGAAGATCTCATTATAAAACACAGGTAAAATGAAAAGAAGATGCATTTTTATGTTGCAACAATAAAGTAGGAATAGGAATACATCCAAACCACTAAAACCAAGTGTGGATGAATCAGATTTACATCAAGTATTATCTTAAATGTATACAAACCACTTTGAATTATAGTCAGCAAGTCAGCTTTTGAAGTGTTGGCAAGACAGCTGGTTAAATGTATTACATTCATTCTCTTAGATGTTTGTTTACAGACAAAAAAACGGCTGCTTTTACTCAATGGTGCTTTGAAGAAGCACAGGAAGTAAGGAGTCATCTGAACAGAGGCAAAATCTGTTTTCACCACCTAAAAGTATTCACCTGGAAAAAAAGTTTAGATAAGGTAAAGGAGGGAATATCTTTACTTTTTTGGGGGGTGCTGTAGGTAGAAGGTACAGCAGGTCTTCTGCTTATTGGAAGGTTGATGGTCAGATCCTTATCTTCATGACTAAGTATTCTTGGGCAAGATACTGAACTCTCTGTGATGCGTTCATAGGGGAATGTTGGTGAAAAGTGCTATGTAAGAACCAGTCCTCTTTACTTTGCCTCCAGCCAGGACTTTCCTAAATCCATCTGTGTGAGCTTTAGAGGCACGACACTCCTTTGACAGAGTCAATACTTTACACAGGAATTAACCCTTCGAAACACCAACATCACAAAATATCAAACACAAACTACCAAATGGTATAAAAACTTTTAGTGGAACATAAACTCATCATCTATGGGCTCAAATTGTGGTCATAAATATTTGTACTTGTAAATCAAATGCGTAGTTGTGAACTGAGTTTTGTAACCTTGTAAACCAAAATATCTGAAAATGTTATGTTTGTTCTTATTCTTATAACTATTATACCTATGTAATGAATCTGTGTTACAGCATAAAAACATTTCTAATATTTGACCTTTGTTTACAGCGAGTTCATTTTGGTTTGATTCGGTTTCTCTCCAGGATGGCAGCTCCAGATTCACCATGGATCCCCGGAGGCTGGAGACCTTCTTTGAGTCAGAAGTACCATGACTTATGGGCCCAAGGTCAGAATCACCCAGGAATCCGAAGCACCAGTGAGTACGGACTGCAAAGTAGCAGACTGATGACGAATTACTTTAAAAACATTCTGATGCAGTGAGTGAAGTGATGATGAATCATACAACTCTTACATGCAGGTTCTTTGAGTTCTTTCTCCTTCAAACTGCTGTCCTACAGAAGCCCTGACTAGATTTTCTTGTTTGGGTTCATGGTAACCTCTTAAAATCCACCACAGAGATAATGACCTGTCGAGGAAAAAAAATCAAGCAATGATTTTGATGATTCTACGTAAGCTGTTTTCAGACTTGAAGTCATGTAAAACGAAGTCATGTTAGGACATTGTCTGAAATTGTGCTGCTGGCTTGAATTTACTAGACTTCAACATGTGCTATTCTCACATAGACATTGCATTGTATATAACACACCAGAAGCGTGTGGTGACTGTGGTACAGAAAGGCAGTTTAGAATCAGAGTCAGAATACTTTATGAATCCCTGAGGAAATTTTGAGGCTGCAGTTGCTTCAAGACGATAACAGTAACAGACTGAACTAATTAAATAATACAATATACTACACAGTTTACAAAATATAAGAAATGGCTTTAATATATACAAATAGCTCAAACAGAGATGAAATATGTATGATTGATATTCTACTCTAAAATGTAATTTTCACTATAAACAGAAAAATCTTCTCCATCGTTGTTAAAAGGATTATTATTACTGCTGGATATGTTTAAGATTGAGCTCATTTTAAGTACTTTGTATTCTGTTTAATGTTTAGCATCACATTTTATAATGCATATGTTTGTATCATGGCTGTCCTTTGAACACCACATACAGTATCTACGGAAAAAATGTATAGTGTAGAATTTTTCAGTACATTTAAAATATTTTAAATTGTATTCAAATGTATTAATAACAACAGATGAGATGAATGAAAAGGTTTGAGTCAGTGTGTGACATGGTTAACTGTCTATATCTATGTGCGGAATTCAAATATTAATGAAAAATAAAGGTGGAGCGTTGGCACAACAGGTGATCAGACATTTAATTGGATGTTAATTTGAAAGCGTTCTGATGCTGAGTCACCGAAGCATGTTTATTTGCTAATGCAAGCTGTGTTTTCTTACAAAGAACAGAACCTAGCTGATTCCAGAGCAGTGACAGCTGAGTCGGTATATTTTGTGCTCAGTTTCCAGTCAGCACGTAATAAGCACAGCTTTCAGCAACAGTAGCTGAATGTAGCCACAAGATGGCAGTATTGTAAAGACTGGATCCAAACATGGGAGGAGCTCCAAGACAGCGCTGTCTGACATGAACAGACACATTTATATAGTGCTCCTCTTATTGACCATGTTTATGAAAATAAAAGCACTTTATTTCATAAACATTAATATCTTTAGCTTCCTCACATCCACAGCCATTTTAGAATCTCCAGTTAACCCAGTATGCGTGCCTTTTCACTATGGGAGGAAGCCAGAATACCTAGAGGCACAGGAGACCATGCAAACTCCACGGAGTAAGGCTCCAGTTTGGGTTCAGGCCAGGAAGTGACACTGCTAACCACTTTATGGCTGTGCCACAGGAAGCTGGAAGAAGGGAAAGCAGCAGCAAGACCCAGAATAGAACAGAACAGGCCTTAATGACAACAGTTACTACAGTGATTAGAAAGACAAAGCATGAAAAGAAGTGCCGGGGTGGAGATGGTTGTAGAGCAGCTTGAAGATGCTACATCTGTAAGATTCACAGCAACTGTTTGCAGGCTAAAGCCACTCAGATCCTATATAAGATCTGACAACTGTATTTGTTCAACTCATTCCTGGGATTACTGCCGAGCTTGACTTTGTGACTCAATGTGTGAAACACAGAAAGCTTTTAAACCCATACAGTATTTTGCAATTTGGGATGCAGCCTTTTGTTCTACTTGTGTTCTTGTAAATCTCACTGTTTTCTTAGGCTTCCCAGTCTCATCCAAGAAGGACAGCAGCTGTCTGGCGTCAGCAGTTCCCATTGCGACCGATAGCTGCGGTGTCTACGGCACCTTTTATGTGGACCTCATGGGCAGTGGTCTCAAGACCTTCAACAGTCCGGGACGTGTCACTAAAATGTCTCATGGTTTGCCCCACAAAGAAGGAGCTGAAACTATCCAGATATTTACTCACCCTGCCAGCAAGCCCTCACCCATCATTAGCAGGGAGGCTCTGCCATGGAAACAGGCCATACGACCCCAGCCCAAGATGGGTGTGCTAAGGGAATCATGGGAAAAGAACCACAGCAAGCAAGGTGAATATGGAGCACTGGATAGCTGGAAATGCGGTGTTAATTTATTTCCTTCTTGAGTAACATGAATTGGCAAATTGGTTTTTCTCCACAGAGCTGCATGCAGTGAGCAGTGTCCCTATACTTTCAACAAGAACGCAGGGATATAGTCGCATACCAGCTCTCCACCACGGTACTTTAAATCTGTGTAATTAAATCATTATTGTCCACAAACCCGGTGGATGTGTAAGAAACATTTGTACACAGATCACACATTTTTGTAGTCCGTAAATTTAAAATGATGCTTATAGAATCTGGAATAAAAGGAATTATTGGATAATTATACTTTGCTGTGGTTTCTTTTATTTCATCTTGTGTATCCAGGTGGACATCCAGACTGCGGTAAAGCTGTGGGTTGTTCTCGTCTGCTGCGTTACTCAGCATCACTACATCTTACGGACATGCTGCTGCCCCCTCCCCCAGTACCCACTGAGGACGCCACTGACACGCAAAGCCTCACCTCAGATGGAGGGTGAGATAAACACATACTCAGACTGGGCGTTAGAGGGTTGAATGGATATATTGGTCTGGAAAACGCAGGTGTCGTGTAGAAGGGGAATAATGAAAGAAAACAGATTTAGTAGCTTTCATCAGCCTCATCAGCAACTGAAAAATTAGACTTGACAATGCAGGTCAAAACTATGAAAAACAGTGTATACGTCAGTCGTTAGCATAGTTGAGTTGGCATATTATCTATAGTACATATATCATATAATAAAGGATATTTCCTTCCTATAGTGCAGCTAGAATCCAGACTAGCTTCAACTCTAAGGCAGGGTGTGAGTTTGTTTGTTCAGGTACTTTTGAAGAGTAACCTCACACACAGGTCAATGTAACCGTGATTTTTGTGGCTTTCAAAATTCAGCTTTTCACTAAACCTCTGTTTTTGTTACCCCTCCAATTCAGCTGATAATAACAGCATGTATTTACTAATCTGTAGCAGACACTAACTGTCACTGTCACAAAGCGATGTGAGATTAACCTTAATATGACCCTCAAGTGAGTTTGGGACACACTGTTCTCACTCTGTTAAATAGATGTGCTTGCGGTTCACTCATTTGGACAGAAACATGCTTTAGTTTTGTCACAGAGGAAACTTTGAGCCATCTGAAAATGTTAGCTAGCTAGACCAGAATGAAAGGCTGAAATTCAGTTCAGTTTTATCTATATAGCACCAGATGACAACAACAGTTTCTTCAATGCACTTTATATTGTAAATATCCTACAACAATACAAGTCCTCCCACATTCTCTCATACCTCTTGGATAAGTCCTGCCCCTCTGGTTGCAAACCATTACAGTAGTGTATATTTTAATGTTTCTTTCTATGCAGTGTTTCAGTTGTTTTATGCAAATGACTTGAAGAAATGTTAAAGAATCAACCAAGGTTTTCCTGCTTTCTGCCATGTATCTTCTATTTATTTTAGCCTTCCATTAATGGCCAGCGATGACTTATACTTCCTTCCTTTGAGTATGTTTCTGTAAAAGAAAGTGCCCACTTTAGTGGAAACACTTAAGGAGAACAATGATAAAGATCCTATTTGCAGATATGTGTAACACTGAGTTTAAAACACAGGACACAAGAAGACTGCTAGTTTGGAAGAGTAACAGTAAAGTTGTCAGTAATTGATGACACTTTGTATATTTATAATTGTGCTTGTTACCGATACCAGTACTTCCAGTAATTAAGCTAACTGATGCAGAACATTTTGATCATTTCAAGTACTTATTTATTTTTGTAGTAGTCTAGTCTGTATTAGTCTAGTATTGAAGGATCTCAGAGAGTTGTTTCAAATATTGGTATAAACATTTGCATGGACATAAATGAGGATGAACTGATTGATTTTATTAGTTAAAGATTACTTTGACATCATGTCACACATTATAGGCTTAACTCAGTATTTCATTATTAGGAAGAAATTCACTAAAGTGTCAAATAGAGTCAAAAATTTGTTTGTTTCTTTTAATTTGCAGAAGTCAAACGCACAGATGAATGTTCAGCTGCATGTTGAAGAAATCTTTTATATTCTCTTTACTTGCTTACAAAGCATTACACTACATTGCTTTGTTGCTGATGGTTAGTCACTAACAGACATACCAGGTTCTGTTAATCTCTGTCTCTCTTCCACAGCATGTCTTTATCCTGTTTTTCTTCTCTCACCCCAACCGGTCGCAGCAGATGGCCCCGCCCCTCCCTGAGCCTTGTTCTGCTGGAGGTTTCTTCCTGTTAAAAGGGAGTTTTTCCTTCCCACTGTCGCCAAAGTGCTTGCTTATAGGGGGTCATATGATTGTTGGGTTTTTCTCTGTATGTATTATTGTAGGGTCTACCTTACGATATAAAGCGCCTTGAGGCGACTGTGTTGTGATTGAATTATTTGCCCTGGTACTTGGTACTCGCTTTGAAGCATAGAATAGTTTAACCTGGTGCTCTTTTCTTGTCACTGACTTCCTGCGGTCTCTGTTTACCATGTATCTACAAGTCACTTCCTGTGTAGGCACCCAATTACTATACTCTGAAGTTTTTTTTTCTTTTATCATTTTGGAATGGTTATTCTTTACATGTAGTTGATAGACTGTTATGTATAGAAAGGTAGAAAAATAAAGACTGCAAAGAATAAGCTGAGTTTAGCATGAATAGTGTTTGTGTCTGACGATCTCAGCAGTACAAATGAACTCTTATATACTGAAGTTCTATCATGTAGCAAACCTCACTTTCTATATATGTTTGTGAATTGATTAAATAAATGAGATAAAGACAGCAACAACACTTTTTATGAACAAGTGGTGGTTCGCTTTATTAACTACGGACATAGCTATTTAATGCCATTTGACATTTTCATAAATATATTTATTTATTTAAAAAAACCCTCCTGTGACTGAATTGCACCTAAAAGCACTTCTAACCTTAACAAAATCATACATTGAGTCTTAAAAATGCTGAAAGATGCTGCATCTTATATTATGTTAAGCTTGTGTTAAGTTATGTTGAACAAAATGTGAGAAGAGAGTGTAAAAAACCAAAGATACCATTTACACAGTGTGATGTATACTGTGGTTTCCTGTATTTATAAAGGTTGTTGACAGGAAAAAAAAAGACACAGGTCTTACATGTCTGTTGTTTGCATCTCCCTCAGCTCTAGTCATTCCACAAAGCTAACAATGGACATGGGCTCTCTTCAGTCAGTGTGTCCTGCATCAGGCCCCCATGGACAACTGGGACCCAGCACCAAGAACAGCTGCCCATCCTACAGCCACCTGTCTACTGCATTATATTCTGTGTCACAGAGTAATGAACAGGGCAGCACGCTGACAGCACAGGAAGCTGCCGAGTACCTGGAGCTTACTCCCAAACCAGAGAGGAGCAGGTAAAGAGATAGTGAAGCCATTTACAGTCAGCACTGAGCAGAGATGAACACTATTCTATGATATTATTCTGCGTCTCAGCTTAGTTTCTTCTGTATGCAGCCTACATACAGATACATGCATAGTTACTGTGGCTGACCATTCTGTCCCTTTGTGTCTGCAGTGCCCTGCCGGTGCAGCGTCCTTCCCTGTCCCACCATTTTGCCTCGACGCTGAATTACATCTGCGGGCCGACTCGCTCTGCTCAGGTGCACAACACCTTCACCGAGCCCGAACCTCCACTAAATAGTCTCCGTCGTGCCTGCCGTCAGAGCTCACCTTCCTCCTGCTACAGCGAATGGGACAGCTCACTGTGGAACACGGTCAGCTCAGTCATGGACAGCAACCTGTCCAGTGCCCGCACCAGCCTCATCAGCTCCGTGGACAGCTGCTACACTAATGACAGTGCCAACTTTGCTCATCTCCTGGCCATGGCAGCGGAGAGCTTGAGCGGAGCCTCTTTGTCAGGTAAGCAGGGGAAGTGTCACTTTGGAAATAGGAAAATCAGATGTTATAAAATTCAATTTTCTTGAGAGGATGGTGAGAATGAATGAGATTTAACAATGCGCAGTATATGTGAGCTTAAAATTGAGTATGAGGATCCTGGTCTTGTCTTTGTTTAGCTGTAGGTAAGCTTTGGTACATCTTAAGGATTCCATAATGCTTCAATTATAAAGATTTACAAAAAACAATTATTTATGACTCTTACTGCAAGGAGTCAACAGGTGGTCATTAGGATACTTAGGCCTTACTGTCCCTGAGGTGTCCTGTTGCAGGGCTAACACAGAGAGACAGACAAACCATTCACACTCACATTAACACCTGTGGGGAATTTTGAATGACCAGTTAACCTAACCCCACTGCACTTAGTGAGGTTAGGTTATAAAATACTAATAAAAATACTATTAAAAAACTACAAATAACAGAACTACAATGAGTGGTCCTCTGGAGTGTTTTTAAAAAAATCTGCTACTTTCAACAAATTCTAGTCCTGAACCATCAGTGTATTCAGTGCTGTCGGGCATGAGTTTTTAAAAAGTTTATATTTTAAAAAACAGTTCAGTATTGGTGGCTGCTTTCAGAAGGATTCATTTTAGTTTTTATAGTAGTCAGCATAAACTGTGGCTCATAGTTTTTACTAAAGGATAAACAGACTCATGTTTATGTCATACTTTTTAGTTCACTCATTCATTTAGCACTTTATTCTATGCTTTAAGCTTTTGCTAATTATCAGACGCACACACACTCTAACAAGGACAGTTTAGCTAGGGGTGGGTTTCAATCATCGATTTTCCAATTCAAATAGATTTTAGCTTGAATAAAGCGATATTGATTCATTAAATCCTGAAGCGACTTTTAAATATAAATGTATTTTGCCAGAAACGCCAGAATCTCAGGTTAAACCTCACAAAACTATTTCAACACCACCAAACAGCTAAAACAGCAAATGAGAGCAGGTAAACGGATTCTGCACAAAGACGTAAACACAAAGCGCGGACACAACGCATCAGAATCAGTGAGCTCACAGATTCCGTCATAATTCCCTCTGACTTTTGCTGTTTTGCTTCCACCACGATAAAATCACACTTCCTGCACAGCTCTCTCTCTCTCAGGGTACTTCAAGAACAGTTTCCCATCTCAAATCTCTGTTTTCTGCATTATTCGCTACCGTTGTTTACAGCGCTGTGGGCCGCTGTTTTTTTTGTTTTGTTTTTTAAAATGACATCTGACAACAAAGTCTCATTTCTGCTGTTCAGTACTGACAAAATGTAAACTTTTTAAAATGATGCCAAATTGCAAAATTCTTAGCTGTGTTTCTTTGTAACTTTGCTCTGCCTCACTTCAGCAGCATCAGGTAATGTTCATATGTTGATTCATGGTTTTCTTCAGTTTTTTAAGGTCATCTGCTATAAAAAGCCAGGCCAGGAAAATCTCCTTCATGTTTTTCTGTGTT
>VUQG01046174.1:0-21146 GCA_015106755.1 Etia nguti
AAAAATATAAAAAAAAAAAAAAAAAAAAAAAAAAAAAAAAAAAAAAAAAAAAAAAAAAAAAAAAAAAACAAAACCATAAAAAAAAAAAAAAAAAAAAAAAAAAAAAAAAAAAAAAAAAAAAGCCAATATACTGTTATAAAAAAAAAATAAAATAAAAAATCATTTTTAATGGACACCATAGACCCCATCATTCTTGGAAAATAATGCACAATATGTCCCATGATTTATTACATATATGAATATTTTATAAATTTATGTTAACTGATCATTGAGGCGGTATTTCTAACTTTGCGGGAAAACAACAGGATTGAAGGAAGTAGTCTCCAGTGACTTTAAAAAATATCTTATACTCTGTTATCAGTGCTATGTTTGTGGAATCAGTGTCTAAAACTGCGTGTTCACCATTTTATTTTCACCTAGATTCAAAAACACAAATTTCCTGAATGAATCAGAAATCTTGTAGAGTGATTCTTGTGTTTGTTTTTACCCCTTTGAGTAAGTGGAGGTCCGGACATCCAGACTGAGAATCACTCATCTAGACTTATGTGCTAGCTTACGCAAAGCAGTAATCGATGTGAGTCAGCAGCTCCCTGTGACGACTGGTGGGATAAGGGGCCCGACACTTTGGGCACTCCAGGAAACTCTCGTCCAGGAGGTTGGTGACTTTAGATGGGGATGTAGGGCCAAGAGGGTTGTCAATAGTGAGACGCTCAAACTCGAGGCTATTATACGAGCTGGGCTCTGAAAAGCGAGCGTTTGGCTGCTTCTGAAACACAAAACATGACAATACATTCATTTAGCAGAAGCCCTGGTGCTTTAATTGGATACAAAAATGGGACTGAAGTCTTGGACGCCAGTGTTTCTCAAACAGCATTCAACAAGAGCCATCACATTTCTTCCCCATTATTAAAGTCTAACACTTACAGCAGATTCCAGCTTTGCAATCTGATCACGGGCCTTGCGAAGCTCCTTCAGCACCTTATGTAACTGGTGCTGCATGCTCTGACGATCAATTTTTTCATTCTCAAAGTCCTTGGCAGAGAGCTGGATCTTAGGAGGGGCAGAAATAAACGGGAAGTAGAGAGCACAAGTGGGAACAGTTTGGATTGCAACACTTAAAAAAACACTACTCAAAACTGTTACAACTCTGCATCACATACTACCCAGAAGGGCCGTGCTGACAGAGTTTCCACTCATAAGTGGGTGGTGAACATTAAGGTTGTGCAATCAGTAATTACTGATCTCTCAGTTTTTTTGGTTTCTCACAGTTCCTAGTGATTATATATATATATATATATATATTTTTTTTAATAAATCCAACACTCAATTACAAAACACAAAGATTTCTATCAAGGGGAAGAATTTTGATAAAATGTGAACGCAGAGTGTTACCTGTTGCTCCAGTGCTGCGATTCTTCTCTGCTCTTCCTTCTGGCTCAGGAGGGACTTCTGCAGCATATTTACCTGTGAAGCACATAATCAAGGCAAGGCAAATGCACTTGTATAGCACCATTAAAGAGTAACACACACGCTATCATTCAGTTCTTTTCTTTTCAGATAACACTGGAGCTGTATTTTATTTAAATATGCTGGTACATCTATTGTGCTCTTGCACTTTACTTATTAAATATAATTGCTAATGGATGAGGTCTTTCCATTTTATATGCAACCCTATAAATGCAGACTTTTTTTATGCTTTACAAATGTTTTGATATTGAAAGAAAAACTTTGATGAATAAATAAATATTACCGAATAGTGACTAAAGGAGACAAGACACCGAATGGGAGTCTCACCTGCAATAGAAGCTCAGCAGATCTCTTCTTCTCCTCCTCCAATCTGATATCCATGTTCTCCAGTTCCACCCTCATTCTGTCTGCACGCTCAGACGACACCTTTCTCTCCTCACAGACTGCATGTCTGGATGAATGGTTTATTTATTCCATAAAAGTATCAGCAATATTCATATTTGTAGTACTTCGACAGCAGTTAAAGCCATTAACAGTCACTATGTGTGCATTCTTAAGGGCTCTTCAGCGTCTCCCCTCTGTACTCAAGAACCTAAACTTCTTTTGCATAGGTTGCAAAGCCAGTTGGAATCCATAAATAAATCAACCAACTGTATATTCAAGGCAAGTGTCCCATTTAACCTAGAGCTTGGCCACATCCACCTTAGTTAGGTGCTAGGATTTTCTTTACCTGTTGCTAAGTCGCTCTGCCTGCAGATCCATCTTGGCGTCCTCCAGCTCTTTGCATTTCTCTTCGTACTTCCTCAGAAAGGACGACAGCTCGCTGCACTTGTCCTCGTACTTCCTCTGAAGTGCCAACATCTCCTCCTGAACCCTGGTGACCTGCCCCCGCTGAGAGTGCAGCTCAGCCTGAGCTTTCAAGGCCTGCCAGACAAGGCAAATTTTAGGATATTTTAAACATTTTGCCTCCTCTGTTCTTTAAAGGAATTCTATAGCTCGATTACAAAGACGTCCGAATCCAAGAAATGCTCAGTGGAAGTAGCCCAGTTGCTTTCTTTTAAATGGATGTGAATTTGCACATTGTTTGATAGAGACTGGAAGAATTATCAACATGAGCAGCACAAGCCAGAACATGGAGAATATATTAAAAAAAAGAAAAAGAAAAAAGGGGAGCAATCTGGCAAAGTTGTTAATCAAAATGAGTAAATGGTGATTACATGAAATCTGTTTGGCATTTACCTGCTCCCGATGGACACCGAGCTCCTGTCTGGCTCTGGTAACCTGCTCTTTTTGGCTCTCCAGGTCTTTCTGCATCCCAGACACCAAGTGGTCATATTGGCTTTTCAGCTGAGATTCCTTCTCTGGATCTGCCAAGTTGGCAGCAGCTGAGACAAGAAGTGTTATTAAGCAAATTAAGAAGCTAATAAAAACATTATTTGCAGTGAAAATGTTAGAATTATCTATGTGGAAGCTGTATGGAAAGCTCAATCCTGACCGCTACTGGATTTGAACACATTTTTATTCTGACATCATTACCCATTAAATCCTTTTCTAATTCAAAGCCTGTTGCTGCATTTTATTTAACTTAAAATTTTTTTTTTTTTTTTAAATCTCCAAACTGCATTCATTTTCCTGGCTTGCCCCCTTCACTTTCCATGCCATGTGCGTCTCCAAAAAAAGCTGCTTGTTAGGCCAAAAGAAAATTTTCCATTTACTGTATGATTGTTGTGAATAATAAGGGAATAGTGAGTGAAGCCAATTCAGTTCCCCCCATACTTCCTACCCTCTGGACTGGCCTCTTGTTTGGTTTGTTGCTGCTTTGCTTGAGCCAGCTGCTGCTCCAGCTCTAAAGTACGGGCCAGGACAGACTGCACATAGGCCTCTCTCTGCTGGTCGTACACCAGCCACTGCTGGTTCTTCTCCAGAGCCTGGTAGGGACAGGCACACAGCCTACAATGACAAACTGCATCCTATACACTTTATGTGAACATTTCAGCTGCTCAAATTCATGAGCACATCATTTGGTAGCAGGATACATATGGTTCAGTTACAAATAGGTGAACAGACAAAGACAGTTTAAATCATTTAGCTGGACTCACATCTTTCAGTTGATCTTGTATCATTACCAAGTCTGCAGCAGGTGCCTGTCCATTCTGAAGAGAGAAAACATCTTTAGGTTCACTCGAGTTGGATTTATGTAGTGTTAGCATCAACACTTGCATCCGATCTAGCCATCATAAAAATGTTAATACTTTCATTAAGAAAAGACTGGGTTTCATTTGTATTGGAAAATCCTAATAATCAAAAGTCTATGCATTATGCATCCAAGCTGTGGAGCTGCTGACTGCACCTGTGCCTTCCTTTTATTATAATTATTCTAGACATAGAGTCTTAAAGGTGAATTTTAAAAAAGCGGCTCAATTCAAGGCAGCCAAAGCTCTCAGAAAATAAAGAGACCCTGTCATTTCTCCAGCAATACAAGAACCAAATCATGTGATGATTGCAGCTTGTTTGTTTGTCCATTTGCCAGCAGACTGCACAAAAACCGAAGACAAAGAAACTTGGTGGAGAGTTGCAGCGTGCAGAGGAAGGAAGAACAGAAGGATGCACTCTCCGAGTATCCTTCTGGTTTTATAGTACTGCGGGTCAGCTGTGTTGTATGTGCTGATTTTGTGTTATTCGGTTTATCCACCTTCAAGGGCAAATACCCAGACACTAAAAACTTCAGGTTACACAAGGTTGAGACAACAAAGGTGTAGCGGGTTTAGGTTTTTCCATCTTCTGAATGAGAATGAAAAAAATACTACAGCAAATTATCAGCACAAGCACTGGTTTTAATACATCCACGTGAGAGACGGGGATATCAACTCTGGTGCAAATTCTATTCATCGCTAGAGACAGCGTCATCTCCTAATTCTGTCAACTTAACTCTGATGCCTACATGGCCGATCCCACCAGCAGCTCCTATAAAACCTTCACAGCGCTGTTAGAGTATGCATCTAAATGATCATCTCTGCGCTAAAGCTCTGTGAGCAACGTGATGGATTTGAATGTGCAGCCCATAAACTATGACCACTAACGGCTTTTCCAAATTTAGGAAGAAGAGAAATAGGTGGCGTGGTCAGATTATATCTAGTAATGTAAAACCTGCTAAACAAAGCGGAGAGTTTTGTTTAGCAAACACAAACAATACAAAGCTAGAAAAAACAAAACAAAACCTTGAAGATATAAAGACATAAGAATTTAAAAAATAAATAAAATTAAAATAAATCCATAGAGCTCTACATCACTGTAATGCTTTCCAGCCTTGGACTCAAGTTAGACTTGAAATGGTATAAAAAAAAAAAAAACAATCTAAGACCATTTACATAAAAAAAAAAAAAAAAAAATTAAAAAAAAAAAAAAAAAAAAAAACAATCTAAGACCATTTACATTCAACCAGCATTACAACACTTCTGGTGACCTTCATGAGTAACAAAAAGGAAAAGTTAAAAAAAGCAGAAGAAGAAAGAAATAAGAAATCTCTGGGCTTCTTGTAAAAATAAAATAAAAATACTTTTGATTCTGAGTAATAGTTGAACCTCAATGGAGAGCAAGGAGATAAAAAATAAAATAAAATTGTGATAGCACTGTTTTGTACATCACTGAATAATGTGTGTGTGTGTGTGTGTGTGTGTAACCGGTTTTGATTAAAACAGCATGAGTTTGATAAAGTATACTGCGGGTGAACTCCATTTAAAACACAGGCTGAATTGATTTTTACGTTTGTAGTACTATGAGCAGGGCTTCAGCACCCCCACCTCCAGAAAGGTACTTTTGTCCACAAAAGGGAGGTATGACATCACTGAGTCTTCCTCAAGTCTCTACTTGTGATTTCTGCCACCAAAGCCTCTTCAGAAGCCAAGAGGAATCCTGATGGGCAGCAGGACCTGCTGCACTCAAAGCATCAAAGGGCTACCTTTAAGAGCCTACCGTGACAAGGGAAGTGGCACCTGCAGATTCACTGAAGGCTCTCACACTGCTGAATATGAATCATTTGATGCTTTAGTCAAAGTGTTATTTGAACAAAGATGCTATTTTGTCTTTCATGACACTATTGCAAAGGCCGTGATACTGCCAGGAGTATTGATAGTTGGCAAAGAAGACAAAGGGGAAACACATTTTCATTGTAAGCAATGTGTAATTTGAGACTTTCATTAGAACAAATTAGTAAAGCTGCTGCAGCCAATGTCAGATGATGAAGAATATAATTGGAGGTCACACAGTGCCACCTAATGGACAAACAAACAGCTGCACTTGGATTTTCAAACAAACCTCATCTCATGAAGTAGTAATTGAAGTAAAATAAATAAATCAATAAAAAAAGAGAAAAAAAGCTTCTGGTGAAATGTGAGGAAAACAAATATATGAAAGTCTAAGGTGCATCAACCTCTGATCAAAACAAATGCCTTATCACAGGCAAATATTACACTTATATTTTACTTAGTTAGTCAGCCTGCAGTTTTGTAACACAAGTCAAGCAACAGCTAAAACTGAATTTAATTTGACCAGATTGTTGCAAAACAAAAGAAATAGCTCCACTGCATCAGCACTATAGATATAGAAGAGGGGAAAAAATAAATCAGAGGAGGATATTAGAATGGGAGGCAGAGGACAGAAAGCTGTTGCAGGATTTAATCCGAGACCAGGGGGAAAATTTGCTGTCAGAGGAAGGGATATAACTACTCAAGCAACTCTGTTCCTTGGCAATTTCTGACAAAAAGAGGGTGCACTTTTTCCTAAAGTTTTTCTCTTTTTCTTCACACTCAAATAAAATGATTTGTGCTAGCCCAGCCGTACTCATAAATGCATGCAGTCATGGTAAAAAGAAAGAACTGAAAAAAGATGCACTAAGGTTTTACAAATGAAGACAATTAAAAAATAATTGTCAGGTTCTTACCAAGTTCTACATTTTTTAAAAATACAGCCTCAGATGAAAAACAAGACGTGACATATTACACCGTGTAATTATTTATTTAACAAAAAGGAAGCCAAAATGCAGAAACACTGTGTGGGAAAAACTGAATAGAACTTGCAATTCAGTAGCTTGCAGAACCACATTTAGCAGCAGAAGATTGAAGTAACTGCTTTCTGCATGACTTTATCAGTCTCTTACATCATTGTGTCTGGACTTGATGTGATTTCAACACACTGATTGTTTTCTTTTTCAGCTATTCTGTTGCAGATTTGGGAGCATTGTTCTTCTGTATAAGCCAATTTAGGCCAAGCTTTAACTGTCAGACAGATGGTCATCTCGATGACTGCAAAGCGCCCAGGCCCTGTGACTAGAAAACAAGCCCAAATCATCACCCCTCCATCGCCATGCTTGACAGCTGATATGCTGTGTTTGGTTTTCACCGAACGTGGCGCTGTCCTTCCAGAGTCTTGTTATTTGTTCAGATGTAACCTTGCAAAACTAAATCGTGCTGCCGTGTTATTTTTAGAGAGAAGAGTCTTTCTGCTGGCAACCTTTCCAAGCAAGGCATACAATTAGGAAAAGACTGAACAAGTATCATCATGAACTTCAACAATTAACATGCTAAATGAGGGCTGTAGAGTCTGGGTTGTTTTTTTTGGTGGTTTGTTTGTTTTTTTTGCAGTTTCTCTGAGCATTGCAAAGTCTTACATTTGGGGATAGCGGTATGCGCTTATCAGTGTAATAAAATTAATACCACGCAGCAGTACATTTGAAAAACAACTAGAGTAGAGCACAGATTAATAAGGCAATTGGTCGTTTGTAAAAGGAGACACTGACCCTGGCTAATAAAATCAGAGGTTATAATATCAACCTACCGCCACCTGGGTTTCCAGAGTCTGACATCGGGCAGAAACAGTGGCCAGCTTGTTTTTCAAATTCTCCGTCTCCTGTGACAAACTCTGGAACAACACGTCTCTCTGCTCTGCTTCTTTCCTCCGCTGCTCCAGCTGGGCTTGCAGCGACGCCACCACCTGAAATGCACACAAAACAACACGAAGCAAACAACAACTTGACTAGCCTCCAAAACAACCTGTAGCCAAAACAACACAATTCTATTTAAGCAGGGATGGTTTGTGTTTTCCAGGCAATTATCCCCTTCACACAACTGACATAGCACAGCTGTCTGACAGTGTGTTGGTCCACACAGCAGCTCCAATTTCTTTCTTTTTTTCTTTTTTTTTTAAAGTGCATTTCTTGATGAAGGTTAGCAACTGCAAGGCAAATGTGATTAATGTCTGGGTTAAATAAAATATTGATATTCCATTTGTCAGAGTGTGTCATTTCCACGTTTAGTTATTCCAGCTAGCCCAAATTAAACACCAACAGAACTTCAAAAATAGACAAAAGCAAAGTCTACAGCATAGCAGTAACTTGTTTTGAATGTTAATCCATGCAAAAAGACCCACTACAGACAGATAGCTTATGAGTCAAGTGAACAGCTCATAACACCATGTGTTAGTATGCCGTTTCTGTTAGTCGTCAAAACTTCACTTTGCTGAGCTGCTGTCAAGATGAGATAGAAGCCATTTCCCCCCAACTGTTTTTGTGGCAGCTTACTGGAATTCTAGTACAATTTTTTTCACTCTCCCTTTTTGACAGTTGTCTGCTGCTAGCAATACATATGCCACCAATACAATGCCTCGAATGCAACATATTTTGAAAAGTCGAGTACTCTCAAAGATACAGCTGCAAGTCTATCTTGTCATTCGGAGCAGAAAAGTGTCCAACTATCTGACCGCGTTCACAGAGGACTTCTTGATGGATAGAGCTATAAGAGTCGACTGTATATGTGATTTTTAACAGTGTGTTTCTGTAGAGAGGTGTTGTGTGTACCTCTCCTCCTTTAGCTGACAGCTGCTGTCTCAGAGTTTCTAGCTCCTGCTCTTTCACCAGCAACTGCTGGTTGTTCCTCTCTCGCAAGGTCTCGAGGGAAAGAATCCTCTGAAACAACCAATATTAGACACACATATATAAAAAAAACAAAAACAAGGTAGTGCTACAGGTGCTTAATGTTACTGAGAAAGCCAAGACTTCCTTTTACCTCCAGCAGCTTGCTTTTGTCCGCATCGGGCGGTTTGATGTGCCGTTTGGCCAGGTCATCAATCTTTTTTCTCAGGTGAGCGTTTTCCTTCTTGACTTTTTCCAGCTCTGCCTCAGCTTTGGGGCCAGGGCTGCTGGATTTGAAACCCAACTTGGCAACTATGGTCTCTTTGGCACTTTTAGATGTCATGGCTGCTTCTGTCGTTACTAAGTGCAATGCTCTGGGAAGAAAAGTAAAGTGACTGTGCTGGTGTTGAATCCACCAGAAGGTATGCAGTTTAATTTGAATTAAAGAATTTTGTGCAAGCACTTCAAGTAAAGAGCAGCTCAAAACACACCCTCAGCTATGAACACAGCGAAATGAAAAAACATAGACTGAAGTGGAACTGACTATTAATAATACATTTTACAAAAGGCGAGTTGAGTCAAAATCGACACACGTGCTTTCAATGAACATCGACATTTCCTACATTTTTTCCATTTCATTTATTCACATATTGAAATAAGTTTAGTTCCTCACATTTACCTTCCGTAGTGCCAATAAAAAACGCCCTTTCATGTTAATTAAACATGAGAAAAATAAAATAAAAACATGACAGCTGACTACACTACCAATTCTCGTGCGCATGTCAATGGTAGCTAGCAACACAAATTAACGTAATATTATTTTTCCTGTCGTACATGTAGTGTTGAAAACAAACGTTACAGGCATACACACACAACCAAACAAAATATTTAATACTTACAAAGAGAACACGGAGACGGAAGTTATCCACTAAATATTGTGTTTGTGGCGAGACCGTTTTTTAAACGACACTTTCGTTTCCTGAAGTTTGAATTGGAGCGCGTTGACGTCACGCCCGTGACGTACACCGCAGTGCGCATGCTTATGTAGCCTTGGGTATCCCGAATAGTGAAATGTTGGGCGGTTCAACGGGGGGGGGTGGGGGATCTCTTTAAAGGTAATTTGAAACGCTGTTTATTTAATACCGTGCATTTACATACTAGAACCCTCAGAAGTGTGACCAGTTAGGAAGTACAGTAATTATTTATTTATTTAGTTTGTTGGCCAACGGCTCCTCGTTTTGTTAGCCCGGGCTGTCTGCTGCACGTAATGAAACGAACAGGAAGATTAGGCTAGTTGAACCTGCATGTCGGAAACAACAGGCTCTTGCCTTTGCAATACACGAAATATTGAAAGGTCTTCTTATAGAAAGCTCCGAGACTTGTAATTTCTCAGTGACTGATACTGAAGTGACATTGGAACTCTATTTGGATCAGATACTGTATATCAACAATTATTTGAGTAAATTTTTTAACATCCACTTCAAGGGGTTTAAAATAAATTAGATTTAATTGACAATATGGAATTTCAGCTTTAGGTGATTTAGTATTTCGGATTTAAAAACACTTTCCACTGTGCCATCTGCACTAAAGAGTAGATATGCTATCATTTTTTTCAAGTTATTATTATTATTTGTATTTGTGTGTTTTGTTTTGTTTTTGTTTGTTTGTTTGTTTGTTTGTTTTGCCTAATAACCATCAGTTAATCTGTGATTAATTTCATTCACAAGAGCTAGTTTGAGGGAATCCATCCATCTTTTTCTGGTTATCCAATTCAGGGTTCCAGGGGCTGCAGCCTACACTCGCTGTCATGGGGTAAAAACTGACCTTGGACACGTTTTTCTATGGCAGGGATAACACAGAGAGAACTAACTTAGAATCACTATTTAACCTAACATGCGTGTCTTTGGACTTGGGGAGGAGTACCTGGAGAGAACCCTTGCAGGCACAGGCAGAACATGCACCCTCTTGCTGTGAGGTGATGGTGCTAACCACCATTGCACAACCATGCTTAGCAGCTTAAAGAAATTTTATGTACAATTATTCATGGTCTTAAATTGGGCAAGCTTTCTAATCTTAGTGCATCTTGAAGCATTGCCCTCAGCTTTACACTCCTGAAGCCATCTTGATTGTAGACTTGAACAGTCATACCTCCTGGAGAGCATTAACCTGGCTAGATATGGTGAAGACTTTTTCTTTTCCTTACCACAAAAATAATTCTGCAACTATGCATTTTCAGGTTTCTTTCTGTGCTCTTCAAGGCCTTTGTGGTGCTGCTGTTTATTTTACGTTTTTATTTTTTAACTGTAATGATGCCCTTCAACATCACTCTGGGCCACATATTGAGAGTTCCCACGGGCAGCTACTAAATGCAAATTCAGCACTTGGAAGTCAACTCCAGACTTTTTTTTTTCCTTAATTCGTTTAGGAAATGGCAAAGAAGCCCCGGACACCTGGCCACGAAACTGACTTTCACTCAACCGTCTTTTGAGATTGTAAAAATCAGGGGAAAGTATCTGTATTTTCCAAATAGATAACCCAATATTCAAACCCCTTGAATTATAGCTGGTCACATTTTGATTGCCTTATTTGAAACCCATTGTGGATGTGTACAGAGGCAAAATTCAGAAAAAAATATGCCACTATACATATCACATATTGAGCCTACATTAATCACTTCACATTTATACAATTGCTTAATGTGTTTTTTTTAAAAGCAGCAGATGTCAAGACATGGAAGGAGAACTGAAGCTGGTGTATGTTTTATTTTTACCTTCAGGCTAATTTTGATTAAATTTAGAGTGTTAATACTATGCATGAGCTACAGTGAGCCTGTGTTTGAATAATAATACTATATAGAAACAGGGTTCAGTCTTGAGGGTTGTCATTTCTTAGCTTCTACAACACAAACATGTAAACACACAGCAACGTAACCTTGATGTTTTCACAGGTACTATTTTCAGTGTTTTATCAAGTTGTTTTAATTAGTCACTCCTTAGTATGGTATTATATTTTATCCAGCAGGAACACATGACCCACTGTGTATATTTTTTTCTTTTTAAATAACCTTGTTTTAAACAGCAGCGAAAAACAGCACTCAATATTTCAGCTCATGCCTTCATCAGAGTAAACAAACGTAATGAGGAGTCGGTAAACATGAAATAATCAGCCTTGTCACTCATATCAAGCACTAATTCTTGCAGTCAGTTTCGTACACATGCTTTCTGATTCTTGCTGCATTTCATGTAAGATCAGAAGATTCTGTGAGAATCCAGCAAAATGTGTCCAATAAATTTCCACTATCTCCAAACTCTGTATCTCTTTAACATATATTGCATCAAGCCGATATGTGCACACTGATCACGAGCAAAAATCGATTTATTAATGTGAATGTAATTATTAAGTCATCCAAAAGGACTTTGCTTTTCCAAAGCAACACACCCAGATTGCCAATTCGCATTTGGGAATTTATTGTCAGCCAGGAAAAAAATGTGTGTCTCTGTTCCAGAAAATGTTTCACTACAGTGAAGTTGGGCTCGTTTTCTCTGCACTTTCTGTTCTGGGATCTAAAGTTTTACTTTTCGCCTTGTTTTTTTCTCCCACATACGCTATCTACAACCACAGGGGTCTTTAAGCGTATAAATAACTCTGCTAGTGGGGCAAGTAATGCACTTCCAACCGAAAACCAGTCCTGAATCGAATTTTTTATTATTCTTTATCCTCAAAATGTTACTTCAGTGGGCTATTGTGGAAATGCGTGGAATCTTTTCAAACAAGATAAATTTAAAAAGCCCTTCAAGGTTTTCTTTGAATTTATTTGAAGTAAAGGGCAAGTTCTTCAAAATTCAATATGGATTTGATCAGACAAAGGTGAAAACTTAAATACGCAGAGTATTTGTGCAAGTAAATACACAGCAATGGTTTTATTTGACGCACTGCCAGCAGCCAATATTCCCTACACCCCCTTAAGGCTTCACCGTAAGAACAGTCAATTCATTTTACTAAGATAAGACCTTTTTGGACACTTGACCTTGCATCCTAACCAAAAGCACATTTTTTGTTAATCTGGCAAAAATGGTGAAGAGGCAGCTGGTTTAAATTCCTTACAAGAAAACAGCTTGAAATCAATAGAGCTTTCTTATTGGTGGTCAGGTGTAGCGGTGTAGTGGTGGACAATTGTGAAGTGTGCTGTTTATTTTCAACACAGCTGAACCAAAATTGCACAAAGTTAACTTAGACTTCATACAAGTGAACAGAAATTGTCTTCAGAAATGGATTATTGCGTTAATTCAGGCAAGCCACAAAACCCACCTCAGCACACAGTCAGTGCCAATTCAATTCAGCTGATGGCTAAGATGATAACTTTCTACTCTAGAGCTGTCCACACTGGAAGTGAATTGCTCATCGTGCATTGCTTTGAAACTGACAGCTGGTTGATTTCTGATATTTTGGGCTCTGGTTGCCAAGGTGACACTCTGACGTATTTACTACCAGTTCATATGTCAATTAAAGGTATTATTTACTTCCACTGGCAGTCCCTTCAGTTGCTTGTCAGAAATTTATCAGAGATCCCACCCGCATCTGGTTGCCAGTGGTTATTTTACTGGTGGTTGGCTCTCTTCCACAGTGTGTCTTTTATCCTGTCTTCCTCACATTCAGCTGAACACGGGAGATGGCTGCTCCTCCCTGAGAATGGTTCTACTGAGGGAGGAGCAGCCATCCTCTCTACTGGGAGTTCTTCCTTTCAACTGTCACCAAGTGCTTGCTTAAAGGGGGTCGTTTAATTTTGGGGATTTCTCTCTATTATTGTAAGGTCTTTACTGTACAAAATGTTGTTGTAATTTGGCACTATATAAAAAAAACTGAATTGAATTAAAGTTCATTCACTTTCTCTGGTTTCCAGTTGCCACACTGCTGCAAATCACTTTCAGTTTGTATGTAGCTTAATAGGTGATTTTCACATTGGGGACAATATTTAGGTGTCCTTAGTCTGCCTGCAGTTGCTGTTTCAAGGTACAAGCCGCGTTGCAACCCCCCCCCATTGCTGTTCCTCTTTTCTATGATTTGTCTGAATCCATTAGCCTTTCTAGTATGGATAAGGAAGGGCAGTAGGTCCCAGTATAGAGCCATGCTGTCATGCTACTTTATTTGATTGATAGTATTGATGGGTATCCTGTGTTCTGCATGATGGCGGCTTTTAATAGCTAACTGTTCATAGCTGTGTGCTGTTTGCTTTCAAGAGGTTTCTTACCATTTATTGTAATAGTTAAATAAGTCTTTTTTTTCAATTATAAACTATCTTTTAATTAGCTGGCTGCTTTATCTCTCAGCTTGTGTGGATAAGCATGAGGCCTTCTCATGGTTCAACCAGTAATGGCAATCATCATCCCAAAATACCGTTAAAACGAGGTGTCTATAGTTCTGGTCCTTGGAGATAAGCAGAGAGATGGAGAATTGCAAAAGTACCAATCAGTATGGAGCTCCAAAGGTCCGGAGCCAGATCTGCCATGGCAAAGCCAGAAAACTCTTCCCTCCAGGTTTACTCATCCAGTTAATTAAAGACAACAGTAAGACAACAGAATGGCAAGAAACATGTCTCCACATTTGGGAATCTGTAAAAGGACTTTCCGGATGGAGTTAAACATGTTGGTTCATTTTCAACATCTGTTCCTCGACTGATTAGCAGAACTGTCTGTCCCCAAGTTTCCTCATCACAGCCAGGGAGGAACTCGGCTCGTGGATCAGTCCCCTGGTGAGCCATGAGCCGAGTTCCTCCCTGCATCATCAGCAGAGTGCACGGACTTCTACCATTTTGCAGCAGAACTCCTGCTGCTCTGCATCACTGACCGGCCTTGCTCCTATCGCCTGGAGCTGGGTTTCTGACCTGAGCGAGGTACACTTCTACACACAGCCTTTCAGTGGAAGAGATTTTGTGCCCACAGAGAGCCATAATGCGTGAGCCAAATCATCCTGATTAGATCAGATCAGATGAAACAAATGAAATTGGCCTGAAGGAAGTAAACAGTGAGGAGTTTGCATGATCTCCTGTGTTCCTATTCTATATTTTACTCCTGTACTGAAAACACAAAGGGGTGGAAGAGCTTAAATTTTACTCTTTTTTTTTTTTTTTTTTTTTTTTTTGGGCTTTTTTTTTTTTTTTTTTTTTTTTTTTTGGTCCTTCACTTTTCCAGTTTCCTCTAATTTTTAAGGACACACTGAACATCATGCTGAGATATGCGAAGTTTACAACTAATAACTTTCTGAGAAACACCTTGGACTAAAGAAATGGAAGCGAAACAGGCTAATGTGTAGACAACACTCATTCATCCCTTAGGTGTTAGGTGCTATTTTTATGCTTGAATGATTCACAGGTCAGTCTTGAGTGGCTTAAACAAAAAAACAAACAAACATTCATCTGAAAATGAAAAGACTTTTAGAAAGCCTGGAAAACTACTGCTCAAGACCACTTAAAAAAATGACAAAGTCTGGCTGCTTGGAAGCATTTGTTTTGTTTTGTTTTGTATTGAAACGATCCATGTATAATCTTAGTACAAACACCGATGTCCTCACTGTAACGCCATCCAAGGCAGTATCATAAAGCATTGGCCAGTGTTCATTCTTCATTTGCTCTTCTTTCATCCATCTTTACATGCAGATTTTTCAAACATATCTATTAATTCCATCTATTTCCATCTAACCAGTCAAACTGTTGTGTCTTGGCACATAGGGATGTTATTGCTGATGCTTCAAAGTAAAAGCCAACAATTTCACAAACTGCATCTGCTTTTATGGAAGTGTTAATGCCTTACTACAACAACTAAGACTTCTGATCATTAGTTTAAGAATATATGGCATTATCTGCTGTGCAGATTTCATTAACTGCTACGATTTCATTGCTTGTTTACAAAATGCCTTGGCAGATATCCTTATAAAAGAGTAACATCAGAGCTTTGGATTCCTGGAAATAATAGTGTTATTTTAAAAAAAAAAAAAGGTTAACTGTTGACATTGTCCCCTCTAAGATCTGATGTAACCATGAACATGTAGGGAGTCTGAAACCTGGCTTTTTGTTTGTTTGTTTGTTTGTTTTTATCCTATTTTTCTCATTTAATGAGGCTCCAATGACACAATTAACATAACGGGTGAAATTAAATGAGCTCATGTTTTCCAGAGTTATTGTCAACACATGCTTGGATTTTCCCCATAGATATTTAGTAAAGTAAATGCAGAACACGGCAACACTAATATTATGGATGGCACACAGACAATATTCAAAATATATAGTTTTTAATTTAAGTCAGTCTGGAGATAAAATTTGGTCACTTTTATGATGCTTTCTCAAATGTTTAGTTTATTACGTTTTGTACAAGACATCCAGGGTTCAAATCCAGGACACTCACTGCAATTTCATGTCAGAGTGCCATGCTAACAACATTTTGGATATAAAAATCTGGACATATTCATAAATGTTCCACACTACATGCTGCAACTGCATCTTTATTTCAAATAAATAATATTTTATAACTTTGTGGATGCTGCTCAATTTATTTAAGCAATAACACAACTGAGCAGCTGTTCTGGTCTGTCCTTTTTTTTTTCCTTCTTTGCAGCAATAGTACGCCCAGCTATTGTGATGAATGTGTTTAAGGTGTAAGTAAAGCAAGTTAGGCCTCCTGCTTAAAGGGGGAAATTGCATTACAGTGACTGTTTCTTCAGGCTAAACCTTTTACTTTTATTATGCCACCAGGCTTCATCCATCTATCTATCTATCTATCTATCTATCAGATAGATAGATAGATAGATAGATAGATAGAGTGTGTGTGTGTGTTTTGCATAAACAGGAATGTGTGATGTCATTCAGCCATAAACAGGCAGGCCTGTTAATCCCAAACCACATGAAAACACACCCATGCATTAGTTACTGTACAGCTTTATGAATATTAAACTACGCAGATTGTTATGAGAAGTGGGACGAGTTTAATCAGTTGTGTCAGGGGGTATACTTTATTTACTTGTTTAATCTTATTTTACCAATGCTGTTTAATAACAAGCAACACGTTACTTTAATTCATTTCAGGTCCCAGCTTCTGCCTTCTTTTATTTCCAAATACAAATTGTCCTTTTTTCTATCCTCAACAGTGAACCCATTATTGTCAGGATTGCAACTGCAACCTGTTGCCTGTTTAAAAAAAGGCAACAATAACACGTCCTTCCATGGAAATGTGAAGTAAGTTATTAATAAAGGTATCAAATGTAAAAAAAAATAAAAATAAAAAATGTCCAGTTTAAGAACAATGAAACAATGAAAATTAAAGTCAGTGGAGGTTAGGGAAGGGAAATGGAGTTTTTTCTTCGTCTTTTTGCTCGAAGAAGAGGGAGAATTGAGTCAACTCGGTGATATTTTTAAAGATGACACATGATGTATGGAACAGTTAACAGAATGGATGCCTACGAGCTGAGCTATTTTAAAACCAGATATATGTTATCTGGTTACATAAAAAACGCTGATTAATGGCTGGTGTGTGGGGGGGAAGCGCTTATCTTAGTTGTACTTGTCCTACTTGATTTGAGCGCTGTGCCTTTAAAGGAACAAACTGCTCCGTCCCAACTGTCGACCCGGCGGCCACGTACGGCTCGGTGCGCCAGCGGTTCTCAGGCGGTTTGGGTTAACTTCTAACGGCTAAACGTGGCGACGTTAATCACAGTCCGGCTGTTTTTGACTGCTTTCTAGTAGTTTTTCTTTCAGAGGTGCGAAGGACAAAGTTTTTGAATGAAGCTGTAAAGGAGCAGTAGCAACAGGAGGAGGAGGGGGCGGTTTGTGGGGTCGTCCGGGGGTATCGGATCTGGGATCGGCTCACATTTATAACCAGACGGACGGCGGCTTCTTTGGGGCAGAGCTGAGCTTCACGGACGGACGGCCGGCTTCACCGAGGAGGACGTGGAGCTCGAACTGTTTAAAGTACGGGCAAAAGGTTGGAAATATCAGGGGGGCGGGCGGGAAGTTTATTTTCTTCTCTCAAGACTGCAAGCTGTTGGACTACTGACTGTAAAGTTTGCGGATATTTGTGTTTAAGCTAGGCTAGATACAACTACTTGTAACTTTACTGAAGCAGAGCCGATACGCCTTTTTAAAAATGGATAAATACGAGGATTTAGGGCTCGAGGCGAGCAAGTTTATCGAGGACCTAAACATGTATGAAGCATCCAGAGATGGCTTGTTTCGAATGAGGAGGGATGCGGGAAATAACCCCGACTTTGAAGAGACGAGGAGAGTTTTTGCCTCTAAAATGACTAAAATACACATGCAGAAACACCAGGAGGAGATGGCCAGAAACAACGAGGCCATTAAAATGAACGGAGGTCACAGCAGCATACACTACACCAAAGACAGACCGCCCATCAACAGTTACAGACAGCCGGGTGAAGCTGCTGCGAAGCCCCCACTACTATCTGGCCCTGTGCCGAGCACCGCTGCTGGGAATCAGTACGCACAGTTTGACGGCCAGAGACACCACACGGGTATCCAGTCTGAACTTCCTACCGGCAGGGCTTACGAGTACGGAAACAATTACGACAGTAAGGAGCGCTTGGAGCCCCATTCATACCAGCATACCACCCCTTCCCCGCCTAGCTCTGGAAACCCTTCTCATTCGCGTCACCCAGTGAGCCAGCCGCCTGCTTGGGCTCCATCCAGAGACAGCCAGCCTGCCCCATCTTTGTGTGGGTCTGGGAGCAGCAGTGCATCCCAGCACCTATCCCAGGCACCTTCTAACTTCAACAGTCTTCCATCCCAGCAGAATCAGGCGGTTGCTTCACCTGTCAATAGAAGTCCACCATCCCCTGCTGTGCCAGTTAAAGGGTGGGTCGGCGAGCCCTCTGGCTCAGCAAAACCAGACCTGGCCCCTATCCTGCCTCTGAGTGCCTTCACAGGAGGAGCTGACTTGCATGTGCAGCAGCCCTCCACCAAGCCTGCGTCCCATTACACCCCACCGCCAATTTCTAAACCATCTGCCAGCCATAATGGTCCCGTGGCAGCCCCCTCTGTCCTTTCTACAACTTCTGAAACACCTCAGCCCAAAGCCCAGGTGACATCTTCTGCTGTAAACCCCAGCAGTGTCTCCAAAAGCATCAGCCAGGGTCAAGGTCAGAGCCAAATGCCTGCCTGTGGACAGGCCACCAGTGCTGAAACTGAAGTCCCGGGCTCCTCTAAGCCTGTTCAGCTACCCTGTCAGTCCGTCCTCACGCATCCACCTGAACAAAGTCCTTCAGCAGCTGAAATAAAATTAGAAGCCCTCACTGAGCGACTGGAAAAAGAGATGGATGCCCAGCCAAAGGCTGACTACTTTGGTAAGATTTCAGATTGCAAGTATTAACAAGGGGATTTCTGCCAGTTGGGCAACTGAACCACCAAACCACAGACCAAAACATAAACCAACATGAGACATGTGAAACCCAGAACAGAAGAACAATAAAGGGTACATGTGCCAGTGAATGAGGCAAGTTGGTCACTTGCTTCATTCATTGACACATGTACCCTTTGTAGGCTTTTGTAATTCTTCTGTTGTGGATTTCTGTTGCAGATGCACGTCTTGTGTGTTTCTTTTTCGGTGACATGAATACATGCCGACAGTTTTTTGTCTGTGAAACTGCACATCGACCGATGCCGTGGTGGTCCTTTCCCCCTTTTCCACTGTGGAATGCAGACAGAATAATTTTCTAATTTGTCATGTCTCATGTAATTGCTTAATTGCCTATCCACAACAAACCCTTTGGCAGTAAAAGAATGTCAGAGGCCAGAAAGAAGACTGTTACCCTCTTATCTCATCTCAGGGATGTAATTGATTACTATTGAGGCACTTAACTCTGTACTTAGAGCTTTATCACTTTGGATCTGTGGGGCATTAAGTTTGTAATTGTATTGATGCTCCTCCCTCATCGAGTTTGTTTGATTGGCACTAGAATGATGTCACTGACAGAGACCTGTGCTTGCACATTTTTTTTAAATTACGCTTTGTGTAAGCAAGCTGTCAGGTTTGTGCATGCACCAAACTCAAGCACATGGAAGACTACAATGTCTCCCATTCAGTTTGATATAAATTTGTGAATATATGTCATAAAATGTTTGACCTCGTTATATCGCAACGAACACTTCCCAGATCTCCAGCTCCATCTCCGGTGAATTTTTATATAAATCTGTGAACATTTGAGTAATTACTGCTAACAATTTAACAAAAAGACAAACCAAGGAGGTTATGTGATTGCTTTGGTTTAAGTTGATCAATTTGACTGTAAATGTTAGAACTTGGGGTCATATGAAGAACAAGCAGCCGCTGCTCTCAACTTGTTGAGATGGGGAGAAAAAAAACTGCATATTCTGGTTTTCACTCCTCCTATTGGTGCATGCAGCACCGAAGCTGCTTTCTCCAGACTGCAGGTGCTATCAGAAGATGAATACATGCTGGGGAGGAAAAACAAAAAAACAAAAACAGATGCTTGCCTTTGAGATCAGCTGATGGGCTGTAATCACAGATGCAGATCCTCAGGTGTTCAAAGCCAAAGTCATCTTTGAAAATGGGATTCAAGAGAGAAACATAGTGGGAAGGGAGAGAGTAGGAGACCCCGACACACGCACATGGAGCCCACCCTTGAATCCTCGCTGGAGGAATTTCCTGCTGGAATGTCACAGATGTAATTCGCCTTCCTCTGCCCCCCCTTATATTGGTGTGTAAGGAAAGATCCTCTGGCATACGTCACAGTCACTGACGAGGTGCACAAATAGCCAACGCAACGCGGATGTGTGGGAGAGCACAGTGTGCAAAAAGCCGGGGTTGAAGATTTTAAAATAATGCTGGATATGCCTTAATTTTCACACACACTATTCTACATAGCCCACACAGTTCCTATATGGAGTTTCCCACCAGACCATGGCTCATCCTCTGAATCATCACTTATACCAGGGGGGGACAAGTGTAGGCTATTTTTTTACATGCTTAAGTTTCTTTTGAGCTCTTTTAATGTTTTTGTAGATCTCAGTAGTGTTTGAATATTAAGTTACTGACATATGCCTCCATATATTGGGCTATGTCATTTGCACACTGTGCTGATTGGCATTAACTGCAGTTGGAGGTTCTGGGAAAATGAGTTCATTGCCAATGGCTGCACCAAGGGAACACTGAGGAATGTCTGAAGGAAGAGAATGAGGAATTTAAGAAATGAGGTCTTGAGATGCAAAGAGGAGGGGCGGGGGGTGTCCCAGACGAGTTTAGGGGTGCCTGTGGTGCAGCTTGAATGGATGAGCAGACCGGCTGAGAAATTTAGGGACAGGTTTGTGGATGCAGCTTTGTCCTTGGCTGCAAGAACTTGAGAGGAAGTTAGATTTACGGAGGAGTTATTTCAAGAAAGAAGAAGCGACATCCCAGAGTTCTGCCTGCCCTCTTCCTCTAACTTTCACATACACACGCATCCAGTGGAGCGTTTTTAGTGTTGCGTTAAGATGGAGGATAAATTTATCCCATCTGGCTGTTGAATGGAAAGCTTCATCTTAACTCTTCCCAGGGATTCTTGGCTTCTGCTCTGGCAGGCCTTTTGGAGGCTGATTTATTTATTTTATTTTGATCAAGTATGTGAATGTGATGTGCTCCCATGCTCACATCTGCATGGTTTTGCTTGTGTGCGTGCGTGTGCGTGTATATGGGCTACAGTAACTGGCAGAAGTTGGTATGCTGTGTCACTTGTCACTTCTGGGTGTGATGTGTGTGTGTGAGCTGATTACAAAGAA